>JAQBSW010002071.1:30000-112555 GCA_029291075.1 Eudiplozoon nipponicum | reverse complement strand
TCTACTGGATGAATTGCCTTTTCTACACTATACAATTCATAGTTTATACTGACATGTATGTACTTAATGGGTCTGGTGTTTATATCAAGTTCACAACCTTGATTATGAGGAATGTGGAATGGAATGTTTGTTCTATCTCTAGAAGAAGCGAATTCCATGTATGCACACTTGCATTTATTTGTACCAATTTGAGAAATTGTCCTTGTAAACATCTATCTTTTGGTTTCTTGTATATAAAAACAAGAAAATTCGATTATATATATATATATATATATATATATATATAAACATAAACGTGATACGATGAAATCCGCAAGGAAGCTGTGTTGCTGATGTCGCCTTGCCCGAATGCTAACTTGGCCATAATGGTGTTGTGGAAAGGTTTAGTTTGCCTCATTTCTGTGAGTTATCCTGATAAATTTACTCATAGTAGCAAGGTTTTCCTTCTATCTCTACCCCTCTCCCTCTCTCGTAAATCTCAATAATAATTTATCTAAATTCACTTATATAATTTTTTTTCACTCCTTATGGTTATATGGCGGTGAAACATTAGTCACTTGACTTTTGTGTGTGGCTGGAATGATGATGATGAAATATATATATATATATATATATATATAAATTATTTTTATCTGTAAGACATTTTATTATTTATTCTGTGGATGCACGGGATTTTTCTATTTCCTCATCGGCATAGTTTTATTATTCATAAGCTTCTATTAAAACCTTTATTGAAAGTGCGACCATCCAGTATGTGTGAAAGTGTTTTAACGTATAAACTACGTTTCTAGAAAACATTAACATAACGTAGTTGCAGTGTGTTCATGGGTAATTTTGTGCGTGTGTTTATTTGTATGAGGTCGTTCATTGGAGAAGATTCTGTGACCTGGAGCATATTAGGCCCAGTGCAATCGATTGCTCGCTACGCGTCCACTTCTGCTACTTTGACACTCCACCTTTAACTCAGCCTTCTTACGCAATTGTACGCTTGTTTTTATTATGGCTGTCTGATTTTCCTTTCGCTCGTCATTGCAACTATTCTCTATTAAATTTGTTGTGTGCAGCTTTCTTTAGCCTGCATTGTGTATATAACTTTGTTAATGATATTGCATTTGCATTACTTGATCGGTGTACGTGAGCCGTTAAAGATAGCCATCTTATTTAAATTTTAAAATATCATTTGTCTGTCTCTTTTTAACTTGACAATGGTCTCTTTTAGGTAACCTTGGCCGTTGCAGGCTTGCGGTATGTGTATTCGCTTAGGACTTCAAATAATGTCGCAAAGCTTCCTTTTTCCCGGAGATATGCTTTCCGTAGGTGATGATGAAACTGCTGATAATGAGCTTGGTTTGATTTCTCATTCCTACGAACCTCGTAATTAATCGTTCATGATTGCTATCTCTTTATCTCTATTAATCGATACGAGTGCTGATTGATAACTTTGATTATCTGGTGTTTTTTCATGCCTAAGTAATTGCTGCTACAGCTATATTCAAACTTGAAGACGACTAACAACTTGAATGACAATGGAAACCAATCTTAAATGTATACTCTTATGACTAGATGTGCACGATGTGTAACCTTATATTTGGAAAATGGTCTTGCATTACTCGATTTAGCTTTATTCTTATGATTGCTACATACAACTCTCCTCGCTATGGTAAATTGAGATATACATTTCTGTTCTCGTCGTTTGCTGTCGGACGTTGACATCAATCAACCGTTCGGGTTATCTAATTGTAATATTTATTTTGGTTTACAGAACACTGCCTCCATATTATGTTTGGAACAGAACATCTTTAAACGGATGGCAGGACTGTTCGCCAAATTCCGTTTGTATTACTTAAGTACACACCTTTTAAATTATTTTTCAATGTCGCGTTTTGTGTACGCGGGTTGTAGCTTTGCACCGACATTTTCACAAAGATCCGATTGAACACAATTTCCATTTTCGTTTGGTCTTCAGTCGAGCTGAGTTTGTATTCGTCCCAATGGAAATGTGGTTCTATCACGTCTTTGGAACGTGTAAATTGATTTGTGTAGGTCTTGAGCAAGACCGGTAGTTTTTGAATTAATTGAATGTCCAGGTAAGGTATTGTGTTATTAGATTGTTCCTTCATTTGAATTTTAATTTAGTATTCATTCCGATTGCTTCTTCCAGGACTCTTGCCAAATTAGTTGTTTTTGGCAGGAATAGGACCACGTCATCAACATACCTTCTGTATAGCTCGCAGCTATCTATAATGGATTTTATCCATTTGCTTCTATGTGATGCTATGGAACTTCCCAATGCCACACTATTCGTTTGACAAAACCGTTTTCCTTCCAAATTAAACTACAATTCTTGTACATATGAGAATAAGTATGTTAAGTTACCTATGCCTATAGGAATACATTTCTTATTAATTCGTACACATTCGTATAGTTTCTTAGAGCGCAGTGTTGGTAAAGAGTGATGTCACATCAAAAGAGACCACTCTAATGTCAACAAGGTCTTATTTTTCAGTTCTTACAATTGAAAAGAGTCTTTGACAGCATGTTCGTTTATTATTTTCCTCAATAGCAGATTTAGGTTGCTGATTTGTACTGCGGTGCGTTCACCATTGTCATAATTGTCAGCATTTGTAGGACCCAACGATTTGTTTGATATTTTTCAATGCTATTGTTTACTATAAATCCTGGCCGGAGCAGTTTCAGCTAATTTTGCTATTCGGGTATCATGGAGAAGATGTGCCAGTTAGTTGGTGCCAACAACGATTTCTTTGGCATGCGTGTTCATTTTTTCATGGATTCAATTTTTTCGCTTCTACGATATCTGATTCGCTATTCTGCATTACGTTGTTTTTTTTAAACTTCAAATGTTCAGAGATATGTGGTCAGTGTCTACCAAATATTCATTTACTAGACAGGTATCGTCATTATTTGGCATCCTGCATCAGCAGCCAGAATGACTGTTTACTGCGTTGAATCTGGAAGCCTGTAGTTTTGTTTTAATACTCATTCCAGATGACACAGAAGCTGCAAATTGCATGCAGTATTTTTATTTTCTACCAACTCAGGGATCGCTTTCTACCTAAAATTTCAACTATTTATTCTCGATTAGTTATTAAAGATGATTCACCATGCCACCTACGGATTTGACTTTGAGTTAAATTATAATAGCAATATTTAATTATATATGCGTGTTAGTTAATAAGATCGGTAAAACAATTCCTCAATTTGATCAGTTTTGTGATTATTTGTAACGTGATATCTAAAAGGCTCCACTAGAAGAAAGTCTGAGGAAAAGCAGTTTTGCTGGAAAAGGTGATAATTGCATCTAACGCGCTGTGTCGGTGGCGTAGGGAATGGGTTGCAAAAATGAAAAAATACTCATGGGACGAAAATATTGCGCAGATTTTGACAATTACTGTTGTGCTCGAAATAAAGATGGCACCGTTCTCGTTGATGATTTGCATTTATTATCATGTGCGCATATATATAACAAAATACTGCCATTTCTCGGGTACTATAGTGTCTACTTGGTAATGGAAGTTTCGAACGACTGGAAAATGTTCTCACGGAAGTTTTCCTGAATCCAAACCTGACCAAAGCATAAGTAAGTGTAAAATTTTAAATTGCATTTAATGCGCAGCTTTTAAGCATTATCGATTAGTTTTACGACTCCGAAGCAAATGCGCACCAGTATGAACCAAAGACGCGTCAGATTCAGGCGGGTACTTTATGAGTAACCGTTAAAACCGAGACCGGTCTACTTCATGAATTACCTGTTCGAACTTGTGCAATGTTTAGCTCATGCTGACAACATATAATCGAAATCCAGTCATGAAACCTCAACTCAATATCATTCACACAGGTGGGATGCCATCTATTCCATAATGACCGATCCCGGGTGGCTGGTTGAAAATTTGTTCGGAAAAAATCATATAGTTTCTAAATTAATGAAGTTGGTGTGTAACTGAAAGTTGCATGCTGTGCCCAGTGGGATGGCACAGTCGACTTTGCTGCAAATGTGCCATGATCATGGCACATTCCGGCGAGTACTTCAACACTTCCTATTCTTGACGAAAACGGTTTATTTGATGACTGCCTTTAAAATTTTCTTCGACGTTCAGTTTACACTGACAACTGCAATAAAATTCCTGTCATAGAAATTATATATATATATATATATATATATATATAATTTTCGAACAGGGCTTATTTATTATTATTATTTACTCGTATTGCTTTAACATTGCACAACCTTCATAAATTTTGTTAATCATCATTTCTTTCTTACTGCACAATTCCTCAGTAGCTTCAGCTAACGACTGTAATACACCTACCTATTCGTTGTCAATTCCTTGTTGTAAAACACCTGAGAACGTATGAAGCAGTAATCTACCCTTACAAGATCAAAACAATGATCTATCAGATTGATTGCATTTATGATTTTTTGCACTTCTTAGGCTTTACCGACTATAGTTTTGAATTGAACCCTTCTGTAATGTTTTAATTCAGTTCAACTTCACGACTAGGCAGGATATGTTTATGGCAATGACAAGTCATATCTTCATAGTTTGATTTCAATATTGAAATTGATGCTGAAGGATATTCACATTAGTTGTACATCGGAAAATTGTATGCAATGCGTGAATCCCAGGATACAGGATATGAGCTGTGGGGCTGTCAGCCAATTTGACATAGGTTCGATTGCTGTCTACAGATGCCATGACTACAAATGCGTAGTGCGCCACAAGAACGAAATAATGGTCGTGCTTTCTTCCACTCACTAAGCAATGGTTTTACAGATAAAGTTGTGAGATTTATTGGCAATACCGTGCTATAGACGGAAAGGAGCCTCAGCTCTACTGTGTGATAGACCTTGCTCAGCTTCTGTCAATCGGTACTGTCTGAACAGGAATGTCTTTAAAATGATCGTCCAAGCTAAAATTAATTTGCAACTGTGGACTGTACTTGACGATGCCTTGTTTTTAATCATTAACCGCTGTCACCATTTCGGTCGCTTTAAAAATCGACACCTGCTTATTTAAGGAAATGCAGCTGTCAACTGTGCCACCGAGGGAAATAATGAGGTATGAAATAACACCCACCAGCATCTGGTGAAAAGACGATAATTGCTCTGACTTTAGCACTTCCTTAGTTAAAATTATACGTAGTAGGATTCACTAGCTGCTTGGGCATCCTTTTAAGCCTTTTTCGCACACAGAAGCGCCGTGCCAACGATTTTTTTATCCTTAAATTAAAATCAATGGCGTTGTTTACTTAATCAATTGCAAAGATTGAAAACTTTAAGGAATCGGCGGAAATTAGTACAACTTAACATGCTTGGATAATTAGGTTCCATTGTCTTAATCAGCACGCATTTTATTTAGACGAAGTTATTTATTCACTGTTACTGTTTTTGTTTATGACCATTATCGATGAGAAGCGTTCTTACATAACTTCCTACTCGTGAATTTGATTAAATTTATTTTGCTCTCGTTTGCATTTGTCCACAATAGTTTGTTAGGTTGCTTGTTTACTGAATATTTTGTTGGAGATATGAGGTAACCTGTTCATGCCTGTATTTTGTAGACTGTGTGCCCAGGTACAACTGGCGATTTTGTTGCGAGCCAAGAGCTGCAATTTTCACTTGACTGCCTCAACTTGATTAGGTTGTGCGTAAATGCGCTTAAATTTTCTTATTCTTATTCCTGACTATTCTAGTATGTATGTCCATTTATCTTAAGTTTAACGCAAGACGCATACAATTTTTAAAAACACGACAGTTTTCAGGCGTGCATAGCCTGTTTTGTTATAATTATTTTCTTCATTACTCTCTCTCTCTTTCCAATTTTGTTATATATATATATCTTATGAAAAAATACAATTTTACTGCTTTCAGTAAACAGGTCAACTCATTTTCCAATGCCTTATTAATACAAATACGTTTCTTCGGTTATTTTGTTCAGTAGTTACCATTTAAAATATTGATAATTAGGGTGTTTTTTGTTTGTGTGTGTGTGCATTATAACTAAATTATGCCTGAGATCATAGTGACTCTCCAGCCAGAATTTGGCTTCATACTTATAGCATGTCGGAAGGGGCTTTTTAAATGTTCTTCAAATGGTTTATGATTTTTGCTATCGCGTTTCTGTGAAAACAATTTAGGGTGTGTCCGCTGCAGCAAGGAGTTCTTTTCGGGAGTTACAAATAATTGAAACAGTACCATTTTGTAGCTACTTTCACTTTGCTTTGACGCCATTTTAGTTCAATTTCCGTTAAATCTTTTGTCATACGTCAATGTGGCGCTTGCTGAGAGAATATTGCTCTATTACGCAATCGGGCTGCAGGTATACGCACAAAGGTAACTGAGCCAGCTAGACGGATTTCATCGCTATTAGGCACTGCTCGGCGAATGAAAGAATTTCCGTGGCCGAGATTGGAAGCCGTAACATTTTCCAACCTCGAAACTCATCCCTTGCATCACCGCTCGGTGCACAAAATTAATTTATATACAATCGTTTATGTTTTTGCCGTGTCAATCCTTCGACTGGGGCTTGAATTTAACCGATAATCGTCACACGCGTTATAGTATTTTGACATTACTTGTTTTTATAGTCTGTCACGTTTCAATTGACCTATGCATAAGTATTGTCTACTTTTCTCTGATATGATAACCAACTTGACTGGTTAAATTGTTTAATTATTTACCTTTGCCAATTGCAGAACTAAACATGCTTGCGTAACATTAAAGAAAGTTGTGGACAGTACGTGAAGAATTCCAAACAATAAATCTTATTTTATCCTGACAAATATATGTATATAATGGGACTGGTGTTTAAATCAAGGTCACAACCTTGATTTAAAATTTTTTTACTACCACTCGCGCAACCAATGTCGGTTTAATTATAAAAATGTTCAATTCAATACCACTTCCCTGGTAATGTGTTGTCTGTTCGATAATGAGAGATTGTGAGTGGTTAGTTGGCACTTTAAGCCTAAAGAAATGCCATATAGTCTGAACCTAATGGAGAGGCTAACCAAGAAACTTTAGTTAATATATAGCTGAAAATTGTGTGTAGTGTGCGGCAGTGTGACTCAGCGGTTAGAGCAACAGACTCCGAAGCAGACGTGCCCAAGTTCGAGCTCTGTTAGTGACAAATTCTGCAAAGTCCGTAAAGCGGTCTCAATATGAACGAAACCGGTCTACCGGATGAACTGTCTTTTTTAAAAGGCTTAGTTTATACTGACAGGCGTATGTATATAATGGAGCTTGTGTTTTCCTCAAGATCGCGACCTTGATTTAAATATTTGGTCATCATCGCTTGCGTAATCACTGTTCGTTTAACTTGTGTGCGTGATAGCCAAATAAATAAACTATGATAAACGATTTTTTACTCAGATTTCTATGTTAAATTTTGATGTTTACTGGACACAATGGCACCATGGTTTTCTACCAGCAACGCGGTGAATCATGAACTCTCGTTTAATTTTACTATTGGGTTTGATACAGTGTCGAAGTATAATGAAATATTAGACCCGTATGCGCAGATCCGACGTGTTAGCCCATAGTTTCTGAAATGCAGCTTATCGAGCGCTTGCAATGTCCTGTTTATTTTTACCTAGCACAACTTATAAACAGCGTCCTTATTGCGAGATGGACATCAAAACTCTTAACTTTTATGAAGTAACATTGATTTTCATTTTCATGAGAGAAAGCAAAGACGTGAGCTTCGGATTAAAAAAACTTCGTTAAAGTAAAGAATGATGTACACAAACCGAAATCGTTGCCGAAGACTGAAGGAAGGAATCTATTCCAAGTGATTGGACAGTGTAGTTGTGATGACAATCCACCAAAGGCAACTTTTTTCTGCACATATCGAAGCTAAACTACGCGATAAAGGGTTGTTATGACTAATTTTGTTCCGGAAAATAGGATTTTACTGAATGCCGATCGTCAACAAGTTGATTTATTTAGTATTTTGAGCAACGTCAGAATTATTGGCTTCTGCTCAGATTGTCAGATGTTGAAGCTTTGTTGAACCTGCCTTTTGAAAATTATGCAAACAACTGGACTTTGTCGTTTATTCTGTTTTGCTCTAGGTCTAAGGTCTTTAGCGAAGTATATTGTCGTCCATGCCTTATTCTGCGACAATGATCAATTGTATCTACTGCCAACTGAGAAATGTTAGTTAGGAATGTATCCGTTTGATTTGGCATAGGTCTTTGCCAGTTGAGCATAAGGAGAAACAAATCAAGACCATATTTCACAAGTCGGAGTTCCAGCTGCCCACTCGTTTATGTATAACTGACATCGAACCTTTTCATTGAACGCCGTTTAAGTTTGCTGAGTCTGGAATATGGTAGTCTAAAAAGGATAAGATCGAAAGCAGATTTGAATAGAAAAGTACATTAATTGCGATAGTACTGTCACAATTTCATAAAGGCGAAAGTTGATACGCAATTTGTCCTACAGAACGAATTCTGTTGTGACGAAATTTATGCCAAGAACGCGCGCTGCTTAAAACGTTTTAACAGAAAATGGGTATCCTACGAAGATTGACAAAAACGTGAATTATAGACAACAAAAAAATCAATTAACCCGTACACCTTTTAAGGGGATGCCCTATCTTAAATATTTACTCGACGAATTGCAAAATAAATGACTTCTCGGATGCCTAATGCTCAACTCAAGCTTGTATATAAAAGAAAACCCGCTAAATATAAATGTAAACGATACGCCCTTTGAAATTGAGTTCCCAACGTTTATTTATGCACTTTCCGTTGCTGCTCACTGTGTCATTATGCCTGTTTGGCCGCTTACTAAAGAAGTGGGTTTAACTATATTTTTGACTGAATACATTTGGAATAAGAGGGCGCGCTTCCGCAATAGCTGAAAATATTCTTGAATTCAATTTTGATTGCTTAATCTAATCACCAGTCCAATTGTACTTAACTCGTCGAAAACTACACGCAGTCAATGATTGGTTTATTGTATTACCTGTACAGCAAAACTACCATCAGTCACACGTACTGACGCGAAAGCGGCATAGAAATTGTGCATCCGACATTTCCAGTCAGGTACAATGTATGCGAGACTACCGGAGGTGAGAGCCGCATATCTAATTTTGCTACCTTCATATGTGCATTGCGAGTTTGTCCTTGCTGGTCAGTTTGCCATCGTAAAACGTCGAAATGCATCAGTACGCGTGACTGACGGTAATTTTGCTTTGTTGTTCGACACATTTAAATAAAATGGCATTGGGGTTTACGTCAAGCTCGCAAATTAAAGAATTGCTACAACCACGCGCGCAATCAATGATTGTTTGGCTAAACATACTGCCTGTAAAACTGACTTAAAATCAGTCGTGTTTCCCCGTGTTCTTTAACGCAAAAAACGAAAAATAATTACGAACAGCTACATCCTTAATCCTCAACTGAATAAACAAAGTAAGTTCGTACATGATTTTAATATAAACCGGCGAAAGTTTATGCGTGTGCTTGTGTGTGCCTGCCTAAGCATATACACTTCACGCTTCCTTTTTGTTGTAAAATATGTGCTTAATCCACCTTTTTTCCCGTGCTTTAAAAAATGACTATAAAGTACCAGATATTACAGCTGAGTTGAGTTTTGATGAATTAAAAGTTATACACATTAACTGAAGAAAACGTGTGCAAATTCACGTTGAGACGCGCGAAGCAAAATAATATAAGTGGCGGGAAGAATATAACCCCTGGTTAGATGTAACAAATTTAATTTAAAATACGTTGGGTTAATTGAATGAGACATCCTTTTTCCTTGACCAAGAGGCTTCTTTACGGCCGTCAAGCTCAATAGCGCTTTAATTCTCCTTTATGTTTTGAATGCATAATTAGTTCAAGCATTTGTAGTTTTTCTACTGCGAAAGACGGGGAAATGCTTAATTGAGAGGATCCCGATGGTAATTGCATTTTTATTTCCATCCATTGATTTTCATTTATAAAAGACTGAAAGATCCGGCAATAAATAATATCAGAATTTTTTACTTATCGTTACTAATGTTGCTAGCAAAAACTGTTGAATATGCACGCTGGAACATAACTCTATTTTATTTAACAGGTTGAGCTAAGTCTAGTATTTAGAGCATTCTATCAGTGAACATATTTACAACCTGAAAGAGTAGTCTAATTGAAGAAGTTCTTACTTAGCTCGCAGGTACTATATGAATGAATCCATCTTATATCATATTAAGTCTCTATTTATCGTTTTTCGCGCACTGGACACTTAGAAGTAAATGATTAAGTGCGGAATGAAAGCAGGCGCGTCAAATGCTGGTTTTCAGTTTGTGTTATTATGGGAGGTTTCAACCACTGGTGCTCAAAAATTATTTTTCCGGCGCAGATGATACTAGTTAGCCATTCGTCATGTACAGCAATACAAAAGCCATTAGTAACTTATGTTTCACTGTCATTTAACCATAAAATGACAAACTATAGCATGAAAAAAATTTAAATCACAACAAAGATATTGTAGGCACAAAAACGATTAGAGATTTATGAGAGAGTGAGAATACCTAGTTACTATCACTATATCTGTGATATAGTGTTAGTACCACATTCGTCTAGGAGATTGTACCGTCCTATTATCCCACATTCCTCACCCAAATATATAATGGTTAAAGGGCATAATACCGGCTCCTACTGATGATTTGCCAGTAAGCACGAAACGAATGTGCATGAGATTATACTTTCCGTTCATGTTGCCTTTGGTTTATCCTTCTGGTCACAACTGAACTAATTTGTTACTACGTTCGCTATACCTATTACATCTTTGCATATATATTAGTTCTCCGCAACAAACAGTATTTAACGGTAAGATATACCTTCATTCTCCATTTTCTCTGGAGCGGAAGAGTATATAGATTTATATAGTTGTATAATTATATATATATATATATATATATATATATATATATATATATATATATATATATATATATATATATATATATATATATGCATTGAACCAAGGATCGTTTGTTCTAACACAAAATGCAACGAAAATATACTCAATGGCTCATTTTGATTTAACATTACCATGGACAGCAATACAAAATTCGTTAGTAAATGATGCTATATTGCCATATAATTATAAGTAAAAATGAGATAATAAACAAACCAGAAAAATAAGAATAGAGAAGTGATGATAACAACTAAAAATAAATAGACAAAAAAATACTAAACCAAAATGTTTTACGGGGGAAAGATCTAGTCAAATATAGTATATTTAAATAAATTAGATAGAGAAATGCGGAAAACTGGACCTCTAAGCCTTTATAACCAAGTCAGCCTTTAAGCAGGGCAACATCAGCAGTACAGGTTCCTTGCGGGTTCCATTGTTCCGTTCCATAAATGCAACGAAACCTCGCAGCTGACTCTGCCCAACTATGAAAAGAAGATTATACCACAGATCTGCAATAAGATCGCAACTGTATTCGCCTAGATACCATATTGCGTAGGGTTTCTAATCAAGAACTATGTTGCGCACGTGCGCCAAATCCTGGCAAATGGGTGTGTCTCATTCTACCAAATGTGAATGTAGCTGATTTTTGTTGTGTCTGCCATGTCAAAATCTACCCACTTGGTTTCTTATGTCAATCTGGTGCTGGATGACACAACAGTGCTCTACTGGGAAATCGAATTTAAGACGTACGCAAAACGTGACCGAGCCAACTTAGTTGATGCTGCCTTATTTTTTTCTAATAGGGAGCGCTGGTTAGCTGATACAAAAATACGTCTAAGGATGTCAAGCAACGGAGGTCGAATGCTCGTAAGCGTCTAAAATCATCGACTCTAAGGGGCCAATTCTCATTAACGTATAGTAAAATTTACTATAATCAGGGTTGCGGACTTGATATAAAAACCTTACCCGTTAATATATGTCAGTATAAACTAAGAATTTTATAGTGTAGAAAAGGCAATTAATCCAGTAGACCGGTTTCGTCCTTATTGGGAACTAATCATGTACTGTAAATATGTTGATGATATAACTATGCGATCAGTGCTATTTATAATTAATCAAATAGTTAAATAAATTGTGAATCTCTGTAAACCAGTAAGCAATTAGAAAAGTAACATAATTAAATTAAAATAACGATGATTATAGATGCTCAATAAATAACCAGGCATTGAAATAAGACCGAATAAGTCGAGGTTTGACTTAGAGATTAAAACTAAATATCAAACTAAAGTAATGGCATTGCCGAAAAATCAAGAATGAAGTTTTTCTAGCTGAATTTAAAACGAGGTAATCTGCTGAGGAGTAAGTACCAAGACGAGCTTACTTTTAATTTAATGAGTAATAACCAAGGTTGCGATTTCATATAAACGCCTGACCAATTAATACATATATTGGTAGGTATAAACTAAGAATTGTATAGTGTAGAAAGTCGATTCATCCAGCAGACGGGCTTCATCCCTATTGGGAACTCATCATGTATGTATATAAAAACTGTAATTGGCAGACCAACCTTTACCTCAGAATAATTGCGGCTATCTCAAATTCCCGGTATGCATAATCTCATGTAGTGTGCAGAATGCTGGAGTGGCGAGAGAAAGTATTAAACTTGTGTGTTATAAATTTAATGTTTTTATGTCATAATAGCTAAAGTTAAAATTGAAAACTGAAAAAAACGGTAAACTTGATTATCAGATAATTTTGAGTTGGCAAACTGTTATATATGCTATTAATTTTTAATCAAGGTTGCAAGCTCTGTATAAAACACCAGACCCATTATGTGCCTACATCTGTCATAATAAGTATTTTAGTGTGGAAAAAGCAATTCATCCAGTAGACCGGTTTCGTACTGTCCAGAATTTGCCGCGGACAGGGCTCGAACCTGGGCACGTCTGCTTCGGAATCTGGTGCTCTAACTACTGAGCCACTCTGCCGCAAACTACGCACAATTTTCAGTCATATACTAACTAATATAACTCTGTTAGTTATTTCCCTTGTAGTAAAATTGTACGTACAAATGCATTGTAAATACAACCGTTAAGACAGAGTGAAATACTCGCGTTTCTCCATGATTGTTAAAAGTTGAAGAACGTTACTTTTGCCTTCGCGATTCTCATATTCACATCGGCATTCATATTGCTTGAGTTATTGATATAACTAGCAAGATATATGAACCTATTAACTACGTCCTTAGCTTCATTTAACAACCGCAAAGTATGTGTGTGTGATTCTGTATAGGTACCTTACATTTATAGAGCGCGAATTTCATGCTAACAGATGGAATAGCGACTTTTCATCTATTAAGATGACCTGAGCAGAATCTTTGTTGTCATATAACGATAATACATAATTGTTTGCATAATCAAGATCGACTAATCTATTGTCCGGGATAACTTCTTCATCTGTATCCTGATAATTTGGAAAAGCATTGTTCATAGCTGCATGTATTGCACAATTAAACACGAGCACGACTGCATGTAGTGAAGCTGCGATCACGATGGTGTTCAAAGAAAAATTCCTTTTATGGATTATTCCCAATCGTAGTTTACCATTGTTCTTGCGCATTGAGCTTAATGTTAATGTGCCATCTAAATAAAATTCTGCGTCATTCGGAAGCGTAAGATTGCATTGCGTGGCGCTCTATTGATAGTCATTAACTAATACGATTTCATGAGTTCTCTGTTGAACTGGACGGACTCTAATTTCAATAACTAATTTGGCTGAGTGTAGTTGCAAAAAAGTACACCAGAAATCTCGTGAACTAATACGATTATTTTCTATGCCAGTCGCACCATATTTTCATTATCTCAATGCCATTTGGGTGGCATCGGCTCTTTCTCAAAAAATCGTGCAAACTCGTAATGTTCGCTTACGCATGCATGCACGCATATTTGTGTATGTATTCATAAATGAATATGTTTTATTGTTTGTATGTATGTGTCTAGGTGTGTATGTATGTATGTATGTATGAATGTATGTATTTATGCATGTATGTAGGTATGTATGTATTTATGCATGCATGTATGTATGTATGTATATATGCATGCATGCATGTATGTGTGTATGTATGCATGTATGCATGTATGTACCTATATATCTATGTATGTATATATGCATGTATGTATCTATGTGTATGTGCATGTATGAATGAAAACCCAAAATATATATACATATATATATATGCATTCATACATGCATGTATGTATGTATTTTTGTATGTTTGTATGTATGTGTATATAACCGTATTTATTTATATATGTTGGTGTGTATGTATGCATTTATTCATGCATATATGTATGTATGTATGTATGTGTGTGTATGTATGTATGTATGTATGTATGTATGTAGGTAGGTATTTTTGCATTGAGGAATGATTTGTGTTTTTGCTTGTAGGTAGGCATGTTAGTATGTAGGTATTCATGATTGTGTGTTTATTTGTTATGCATGTATACTTTTAGGTATGCTTGACTAGATTCATGTGTGTATATTTATGTATGTATGTATTTGTGCATGTATGTACTAATGTATTTAGTTATATTTTCTGTAAATTATCAATCGTGTGAGATGTGGTTTCATTCATTTAATTGCCTTTGCTTACCAATATATTTGTATTCAGCATGCACACAGCTAAAAGCATTCGTTTAATGAAGTATTTTTTGTTTATAAATTATTGATTAATTTCCAAATATTTCGTTGACGGGGCCTTATAGAATCATTTTATCAATTCAAGGTTCATTATTTTTGCTATAGATATACTTGTGTATAGAGATTGTATGTCCGCATTCAAATATACAGAAACACGCACATAAACGAACACAATGTTGCATGCAATTGAACATTAATTAATCATATCAAAGCTACTGGATACAGATTTGCATGTCTGTTAAAATTAATTTATTAATTAAGATGTTTTCTTTCGTTATGTTAAACGCTCACTTGTACAATGATTCCTTATTGATAAAAACGAAGAAAATGATCAACTCTGAGAGAATCTATCCTTGGCCCAGCTACTTTATATTGAATATTGACTTTAAAGTTTGTTAAAAGTTAGATTCATTCAATCATTCTCCGGCTGTATGCAGAAATTTACGGTTTGAAATCCAGCGAACCATAGCCAGCTCTACTGGCAACATTAGCTTAAATTCTATTGGAACTAAAGATATACAATTAGCTCTATTAAAAGGCAATCCATAACGTGCCAGTTGATTTAGTCGATAGTTGTCAATTTGCCAAAATGAAACATACTTTTCCACGGAAATTAAAGATAAGACGTCTGACGACTCTCCTCAGTAATAAATTATGACTCAATCCATTTCCGTAGCAGTAGACCACCGCCTCATTGCCATATTACGATGTAGTTCATGATCATGTATAAGTTTTAGTTCAGCCATTTGTATGCATTTTATATTTGAATTGAGAAATAGATAATGTTTGGAAACATACGCTTATTATAAGGCAGGTATGGACAACGCAGTTAAAACATATCATTTTCTTTTCATCTGAACAAAAAATTCTCCTTAATAAGTGCACTAAATTTACTCAACTCTTCAATGGTCAATATTTCACACAATTCGATGGATTGACGATGGGCAGTCCGTTAGGAAGTCTAATAACTGATGCTTATATGTCGTAGCAGGGAACGTCTAAACTAAAACCACTTATTTAAAAAAAAATCTGTCATACATATGTGAGGTATGTTGATTTAACCTTCATAATCATAAATGAAGGCGTCGAAACATATGACTTGATGTTAAGAACGTGAAGTAGGCTGGTTTGGCCAATTGCTAAATAAGTGAATTCCATTGTATTGTTGAATAATTACAGGTAGCATAGGGGAGAGCGCTTTCGTAACAGCTGAACTTTTTGTTTATAAAGATCAAACCAAATCATCCGGATTATCGCATGTTCTTCAAGCGAAAAACGAAAAAGAGATACGCGCAACGGAATCTGTTTTACGCAACATCCTTAGTCATCTGTTAAATAAACAAAAAGTGCGTACATGATTTGAGTTTAAACTAGTTAAATTTCCAGCTTGTCTTTTGTTGTATGTGTCTAATCAAACTTTGTATCTCTTTCATTCTAAATATCTGACGAACAACGCACCATGTATTACTGTTAGATTGAGTTCTGGCGAAAGGAAAATGGCCTTCTTAAACTGTTTTCTGAACCTGATTTAAAATAAATTTAGGCCCGCATAAATTATTTACTTAATGAAATTAATAATAATCCGTGGGCCGGGATGGCGACTATTTGTGTACTATATAGATCGAGTAGAACATGCCGGTTTCGTGGAGCCAGTCGGTCATCATTCTTATCCAAAAAACAATCATAATTCCTGAGGTAAACATCGGGTATTTTAGTCAACTGTAACTCATCTTAAGCCACTTTGAATGGATAAACGGTCATCGTTAAGCCTTTCACTATGAAATTCGCACCTTCTAAGTGTAAGATACTTCTAATGGATCATTCATCGCTCACTTCAACTCATCGGTTTCAAAGTGAATATCTAGACGTAGTTAACAAATTTACATATCTTGGTATTTGTACCAAGAGCTCCGGCAATATAAGGTGACCATGAGATTCACGAAAGTTGGAGTAGCTTTCTCGAATCATCGCCATCTATAAAGTAATACGGGTAGCTCACTCTACTTTAAACTTTGTGTTTACAATGCATCTGATCGTTCAGTTTCATTATATGCTAGTGGAACTTCGTTTATTAAAGTAGAATATCTTTGACGCTTACAAGCATTCGACCACCGTTGTTTGAGGATCATAGCCCATATATTTTTCAGCAACGAATAGACAACACTGAAATTCGTAGAGGTAAATTTGGATCGGCCAACCGTGCTTGTCATTTGACAAACAAGACTCCATAAACTGCACTGGCTCTGTTTCTTTAACGTATGCTTTAAATAAGATTTCCAACTAGAATATTGTTTAACAATAATTGATTGCGCGGGTGGTGGTAACAATTCTTTATATCAAATTTGCGAGCTTGAAGTAAACACCAATCCCATTGTATTTAACCAGTCATCGAATAACATAACAAAACTAACGTCAGTCACAACGCACTGACGCGTTTCGACCTTCCATGATGATCATCAGTGTACGACGGCAAACTGACTATCGAGGATCAAACCGCATTGAATATATATGGAAATCAAATTTAGATATGCAACTCTCACCTCTAGCAGTCTTGCATACATTGAACTTGACTGGAAATGTCGGCTGCACAATTTCTATGCAGTCACGAACATTAACTGTTTACAGCTTTCGCCACATATACATATATAGGCAATACAATTTAAACAATAATTGATTGCGCGGGTGGTGGTAACAATTCTTTAAATCAAGTTTGCGTGCTTGAAGTAAACACCAATCCCATTGTATTTAACCAGTCATCGAACAAAATAACAAAACTACCGCCAGCAGCAACACATGGACGCGTTTCGACCTTCCATGATGATCATCAGAGTACGACGGCAAACTGACTATCGAGGATCAAACTGCATTGAATACATGGAAATAAAATTTAGATAAGCGGCAATTCTGGCCAGTACGTGATGAGTTCCCAATAAGAACGAAACCGGTCTACTGGATGAATTCGATTTTCCACACTAGTATACTAAGTTTATACTGACAAATTTATTTGCTTAATGGGTCAGGTGTTTATATCAAGATCGCAACCTTGATTAAAAGTAATTAATATCACGATAGTTGGCGGCAGCATCTTTGTTAACTTTTTGTAGATCATCTTTGTAATTACACTTCTTCACAGCTGCGACGGATATCCATCTGTACAGCTATTTCTCTGAACTTTCACTATTCAGAGCGTACGAAATTGATTACGACAGCCTTGTCTTTCATTTCATCGAAATTAATAGTTGCCATCGATTCCATTAACATGTCAACAGGCCAATTCGTCGTTATTCACGTCATTTGTAGTACTTGTTGGATTGTTGAATTTCGGGAAGTGTGCTTAACGAGCTGCGCTCCCGAGGTATGCATGATGACTTCGAGAAAAAAGCCATTGCTGATATGCTGGATCTTTATATACTTTTCGAAAAGGTTAAAGGCTTCGATATTGCTTTCTGTCCGTTAACAACATTATACCTAGTTTTGGTTCTCATACACTGCATGACTGACAGCAAGCTCCATGCGGAGTCTGCGATAATCACAAAGAGTATGAACGATTAAAAAGTCATTGTCATTTTTTTTGTAGATCTGATACTTGAGAGGCACGAAAATTAGCATCTGGGTATTTAAAATCAGAATTGTTAAGATGGATTTAGCCACTCTTTTCACGTATTTGCATACCGCTATGAGCATTCTGTCTAAATAGAGCAAATTTAAGACTTGACTTGAAGTCACCAACCACCGCTATAGATATATATTTTAGGATAAGAAAAACATTTTATAACAATATGTGCTTTTTGTGGACTGTGGCCAGCTTATTTAGAGAATGCTCATTTACAAACAGTTATCTTTCAGTAGATAGGAACTAATCTAATTTTGGTTTTCTGTCTTGTTAGTTTATTACGTGTCGATTTATGCGCATTTGTTGGTGTGTGTTAATGTGTGCATATAGATATAATGCTTGTATTATGAGGTGATGTTCGAGATCTGGCTATTCTTGTTGTGGTGCATATATAGTTGGTAAATCGCAGCCACTCATCCATTCTTAGTGATATTTCTAGGGAATATGAACGTAATATTTGATCAAATTGTATGTATTTGTACCAATTATTGGTCGTAGTAGCAATAACGAAAATTCGTTCAAAAGGTCACCGACGTCAGGATTAGTGTTAGGTCATGCTTGTAGCATACATTATGGAATACAGCTTTATGATGGAGACTAGGTATTTATTGACTGAAACAAATTGTGGCAGTTGCTACAAATTAGACTCGAAGGCTTAAGAAGTCTTGTATCCCGGCTGGCATTTTCAAACTAAGTCGGTGTTATAGCATCAGCCTTCAACGGACATGTGCTATTTAGCTTGTTTTGTTGCCGTAAATTATGCTAGTGACTAACGCGCGTCGATAGACTTTAGATGTGCTGATATATTCTTTTATTTTTGTTATTCTCTATATGTGTAAGGGAGTGCATAATGGTCATTTTTCCAATTAGCAACTTAACATTATGATGTGATTCCTTAAGTGTGGCTGACTATTCAGTCGTGATATTATTTTAGTTCTATGATTTATAACCCATAAATAAATTTTTTGCATCTTTCTTCGTGCTGCTTAACAAGAGTTATTAGGTGTGGTGATGACAGTTTTGTTGTCTATTCGGCTTTCGGTCCTGCGTGCCTTTATCAAGTGCTTTATTGTCGATATTATGATTGAATGCGAAAAAATAATGGTAGTTAGCTTTTGAGATCAATTTAACTATCCTTGTTGTTTTTAAATCCAATTACTGGAGACCGCCTTGCAGTTGATGTAATTCAAATGTGTATTAGGAATTACTTACCTAGTAACAAATCTAAAATACCACTTTAGCCTGAAGCCATGTCAAATAGCCTCTGTCTTAAGAAAACTGGCTATATAACTAAAAAACGCATGTGGTTGCGGCATGGGTAGCGCAGTAGATGAGTTGCAAGATTAAAACAAAATTTGTCTTGTACGAATCTCGATCACGGCAATTCTGACAAATAATTGATGACTGTCCAAAAAGGATTAACCTAGCCTATTTGACGGTGGCCTTACAAATGCCAGTAGACAAAGAAATTTTCGGCCTGACGACCTGCGGGCACTAGCTAGTCAGCCCGGGTAAGGTAGCGTGGACCTTTCCGAGGCTAATGAGATACAGCCATTATCCCGTTTCATTAGAAGCCTCAAAGTTGATTTAAATACACAGTAACATTTAGTTTTAAATGAGAATTGACTGAATGAGAGCAAGCGTGCCAGACGCAAAGGGCAGGTTTCGGTCGCTAAAGGAAACTTTTGCTATTGGCATCTGGACAGATTGTGCTGATCAAACTTGGTTGAGAGACTATCTAGGAAAAGGGAAAACTGAATAAAAATCATCCCTACTGGGAATGTGTGACCTAGTGCTCTTTTACAGCCCATATAATTCAATAAACATTGCTATAATGAATCCGTACTGCACTGGACGTCGCCCAGGATAGAAAGGAGCGACTTACCTGCTGAGTTATGCAAGGGTTATAAGCGAAATCAGGCTACCGCAGACTACTTCATCCCTGATTCGGCCTCTTCTCTCTTTTCAATCAAACATTAACGCTATTTTATAGGCTATAAATATAGTGGGTGTTGTTCAAGTCCCTGAGCCAAAATTCGCCTTGCCAAATATCGAAAATAGTTCGAGGTAACTACCATTTATTTAACCAAGGTTAGGTTTTAATTTGAGCATATCTAATGTGCGAACGTTAAAACAAGAAGCTATTGCACGTACGTTGGATATATTAGAAGTCGATATATATTTCGTATCTGAAACCAAAATACAGAATTCTAAATGCATTACAGAACTGAGTGCACCATACTTATCTATGCGTTATTGGCCTTGAGGCTCTGATTCCATGGGTCTCTGTAAACAGCCGACTTATTGCGGCACCCTGAAATACATCTATTAAAATCAATTCCAGAAACCTTAATCAGAGTTGCCTTTTCGGTGCATCTGAATGTGCTTTCACCGATTGCATCACAGACGAAACAAAGGAAGTATGTTACTCAGACCCAAACTCTTTGCAATATAGCGCAAGGGAATCATATATAGTTTTGGTGATGAGTGACATGAATGCTCAAATTGGATGCTTAAGTAACGCAAAATTTCATTTAGGTTGAAGATACACTAAGCTCAACGCACAACGATAATGGTGAGCGACTGTTTGATAGCTGCGCGGAACATAGATTATGTCTAAGTAGTACAAACTTCAGACGTAGGGTAAGACATTGCGCCATATGGCGTCCTCCAGCTCCTGGATAGCAGTGGACTCAAATAAATAGTGTAGTGATTAGTTATAGATATGTTTATACTTAGGACTCTCATGTATTTTCAAACGGGTATGTCGAATCGTACCATGCACTTATCCGTTGTATATTTACACTCAAGCACGTGTAGGCAAACTCGAACAGACGTTTTTCCTTAAAAAATATTAAGGTATTATAATATCAATATTAACTGATCATGATGGTGAAAGTTCGAACTTACAGTGGACGAAGACAAGATCCGCTATGCGCAATTCAGTTACTTATGTATGTGGCATTGTAAGCTGCCGTAGAAATAATCTTTAGGTATCTGTAAAGGCTATGGAGGTTTTCTAAACTAGGCGCCTAATTCCAGATAACTCGGCTTATAATAATACTCGTAGAATTGTAAGATGCCAACTTAAGTGCATTCTCAAAGTCGATCTAGAATCATTTGAACTAAACTGGCCGAAGAAATGGGAAAAGCCTGTGTTTGTTCTGAGAAAATTAAGCTATAAATGATAGTGACAGCCATATTATAATCGATAAAATTAGTCGTCTCGATAGGTGTGCTGAACACTTCAAAGATTAATTTGCTTGAGCACCTGCGTCGATCCCGATCCCTGAATGTATGCCTATATCAACTGTATAGAACGTTAAATTCGAACAGCTATCATAGTTAGAAATATAGAATGCAATCCTTTCTTTTAAACGTCGCAAAGCTACAGGCCCCGATGATTTGCGTCAGAGTTAATTTAAGGATGATAGTGATATAATTTTAGGAGCGTTGAGTAACTTTTAGTACTAGAAGCAGTGTCGCTTACTTGGTGTGAGTCCACCATCGTTCCTATCTATAAAAAATGCAATTGTAATTCGTATGGTAACCATCGTGGTGTAAGCTTGATTCAATTCTTATTTGGGTTATTTGCTTCGATTATCGTAGGTCGTCTTTGCGCTTCACGTGAATCACATACTATGGAAGAAAAATCCGGATTCCGGTCAGGCCGAGGTTATATAGGTAATATTTTTACCTCAAGACACGGTCTTGAATTGCGACATTTATATCGCTCTCCCACATTAGCCGTCTTTCTAGACTTCAAGGATGCATTTAATTCAGTAGTTTTCAATGTTCTATTGGGTATTCTGTCGAAATTGGGTGTATCTGGAGAATTTTTAAATAGTATACGCGATCTCTACTCGAGCACTTCTGGTTTTGTTAAGGTTTACAGCGAATTAACACAATATTTATACCTGCACTGGTGTACTTTCCAATTTTTGTTTAATTTTGTAATGGATGGTTTTTTGAGCAACATTCTTCCATGCGTTCAAGATACATGTATCGAAATTCTTCCGGGCTGTAGATTAATCGATCTTGACTACGCAGACAATATCGTACTATTGTTCGACAGTCGTGATTCTGCTCAGTACACCTTGAAAAGGCGTCACGTCTTTCATTATGAAATTCACACCATCTGGATGAAAGATACTTCTACAGGATTACTCACAACTCACTTCAACTCTGCGACTGCTGAATGCAGATCTGAACATAGTTTACAGATTTACATGCTTTGACAGCTCTGTCAATATTTCTGACGAGGTGAGTGCGAGAATAGTGAAACGAGTAAATTTTTCCAACACACCATTATGGGAAAGGCTCGTGTATTTCACTAAACCTTAAAGGTCGTGTTTACAATGCATCTTTACAGTTTCGTTATGCGCTAGTGAAACTTGGCCCCATAAAGTTGATTTCCGACGCTTACATGCTTTCGACCGTCGTTTGATAAGCATTGCACATGTAGGTTGCCAACATCAACTAGCCAACGCTGACATCCGTAGACCTATTTTTGGATTGGAAAATATGTGTATCTCTTTAGAAAGACAAATAAAGCTCCATCAACTGCGTTGACTCCATCACGTTTTGCGTATACCTGTAATTCCATTGATCAGGAGGGCATTATTCTTTCACGTCTACGGATGTCTACGTTGGTTATTCGTTGATGGTAACCACCATTTGCTATGCTTCTCAAAAACAATAGTGGAATGCCTGTAAGCATCTAAAATCTAAGAGGCCAAGTTCAACTAGCGTATAGTATAATTACGCGTACAGATGCATTGTAAACACTACCTTTAAGGTTTAGTGAAATACTCGTGTTTCTCCATAAATGGCGAAGGTTTGAGAAAGCTAATCTAGCTTTCGCGATTCTCATTCTCATCTCGTGAGACATATTTCCTAAATTATTGATAGAGCTCCCAAGATATGTAAATATGTCAACTGACTTTAGATCATCATTCTGCACTCGCAGAGTTGAAGTGAGTAGTGAGTGATCCTGAAAAAAGCATCTTACATTTAGAGTGTGCGAATTTTATACCGAGAGACGGGACAGCGTCTGCTAACCTATTCTAGGTGACCTGAACAGCATCTTGATTGTCGAATACTAGTACGATATCGTCTGGATAGTCAAGATTTAGTACGTCGGAAACAGCTAGTCAGCTACATTCAGCTGTGGTAGTATAGGACACGCTAATCTTCCAGGATGGGCACACATGCGCATCATATTTCTTAGTTGGAAACTGCGCGATATGGTGTCGAGTCGAGGTCTGGCGATTGTCTTTCAGATTTCTTCTAGAACTTTCTTTCTTTCTTGGTAATTTTCATTTCATATTTGGACAGAGTTGACTGCGATATTTGGTTGTGTTTATGACGTTATGCAGTGAAAACCACAAGGAAGTTATATTAATGATGTTGCCCTGCCTTAAAACTAATTTGGCTAGAATAGTGTTATGTAGAGATTTAGTTTACCTCACTTATGTGTATTATATAGATAAATATATTTATACTAACTAGATACTCACTCTTAAGTCACTTCCCTTTAATAATGTGTTTACCTAAATTATTATTTTTGTTTCCATTATTAATTTAAAAATTTTTTTATTGGTTCTCTTTTTGTTATTGTTTTTAAATTTTTGTTGTGGTTATGTGGCAGTGAAACATGAATTACTAATGACTTCACGAACTACATTTTAAACCCCATAAACTGTTTGGTTTAGTCTAATTAGGTGACGTCTAGCAGGATCTTTATATCGAAAGCGATGCTATTACAATAAAATAACAAAATTTGGTATATAGCGAAAAAGAGCATGTAGGTTAGCGACTCTAGTGTCGTAGAGATGAGTTCCAAGGCTGATGCAAATTGTACTCTTATTCGAGGCCGGTTTTTTAATTCTACAAAGTTGTGATGAATGCTAAATAAGGACGAGAGTGGTCTACTTGATGAATTGCATTTGAGTGATCATGCACTATTTTTTGTTTACTACGGATCTCTATACTATGCTATATTCTCATACTCTGCTCTGTAGGGCGAGATAAAGGTTTAGTAATATGAAGTGGATAATAGTCTAGTCGTTGAGGAATGTTCAACACTAAATTTACCACTCTTTCATTTAATGTAGATACTGGGTTTTGATTTGATTATGTGTGTGCTAACTAGTTTTATTTTCAGTTTCATTTCTAATTCTTGTTATTTTATTGCTGTTTGATTTGTGAGAGGTGCATATATGTATATATATATATGTATATAAATCTCTTTGCCGCCATTGCACTTTAATCTCAGTTATCATTTCTTTTGGGTGGTATTACATATGATGATGCGGACTATAGATCAGAATGATATACCCTTTTAAACCAACTTGGGAAGACTCAAATCAAAACTCTCTAAGCATTCTGGTAAACTTGGACGAAAACATGCATACACACATATATATAATTACATGTATGGATGAAATATAACATATGATGAAAGATGCTACTCATCTACTAGTTTGAATTCGTTGTAACGAAAATTGATGCAATTGTGAATTTGACCTGGGAGCTGCTAGTCAATTCGTGCACCTTATCCAATATGCTAGGAAAACTGTGCTTTGTAGGCATTTCTCCGTGTTAGACGAACGTATATTTGTTGGTCAATCCTATTTACAGGCGTATTCACTTGAGTATTACTTTGGGTCTAAGTTTTTTGTTAGCCAGTTCCGATCTCTTATTGTAAAACAGATACCATACTACCTAGGAATGCGATATTGAATTAAAGTGTTACGACATGCTTTATTGATAATTAACGCGGCTTTTAGGAAGTAGGTAATTTGTGTCATGATTGCTCCTGGTTTCACTTTCCAGACACAAAAATTCTGGTCATTACTGAGGAGTGTCTAATAAAGACGAAAGCGATTTGGCAGTTCTGTTGCATTTGCTGTCTTAAGCAGTTTTGTTTCTACTGACACATATGTATAAGTTCTTTAAATCAAGTTTGCGAGCTTGAAGTAAACACCAATCCCATTATTGTTTAACCAGATCGTCCAGAAAAACATAGCTCGCTAAACAAACATTCTACCACTTGCAATCAATTATTGTTTAAATTGTATTTCCTATATATGTTTATGTGGCGAAAGCTGCAAACAGTTAATGTTCGTGACTGCATAGAAATTGTACAGCCGACATTTCCAGTCAAGTTCAATGTATGCGAGACTGCTGGAGGTGAGAGCCGCATATCTAAATTTGATTTCCATATATATTCAATGCGGTTTGATCCTCCATAGTCAGTTTTCCGTCGTACTCTGATGATGATCAAGGAAGGTCGAAACGCGTCAGTGCGTTGCGACTGGCGGTGGTTTTGTTATGTTGTTCGACGACTGGTGAAATACAATGGGATTGGTGTTTACTTCAAGCTCGCAAACTTGATTTAAAGAATTGTTACCACCACCCGCGCAAACAATTATTGTTAAATTGTATTGCCTATATAAGTAGATGTGGCGAAAGCTGCAAACAGTTAATTTTCATGACTGCGTAGAAATTGTGCAGCCGACATTTCCAGTCAAGTACATAATATGCGAGACTAATAGAGGTGAGAGGAAAACTATATATGTGTATAAGTTGTCACACACATAGTTAGTATTAAACTATGTTCAGTAGTCTGTGGGCAGATTCGGTAGCATAGGCTACGAGCTGTGTGAATTTGTCATGGGTTTGGTTACTGCTCACATGTATCCTTGCTAGTATTGATTAGAGGCCAGTATTTGGATTATGCAGAAAATATAAAATTTTGTACGATATTTTCATAAAAATTTGATAAGGATATCACTTTAAAAATGCGTAGAGAGCAAAAGCTTAAAATCTGACCAGATTCTAATTTATACTTGTCCTCTTGTGCTATCAAATTTTCTCATTGTGAACATTGTTAAAATTATAATGTTATTATTATTAAGCCAGCGATCAAATTTTACCTTTACGACCTCAATCAGTAAATTGAGTACTGATTTTGTTTTTGTTTCGTTATTCTCTCTCAGGTCACCAAAATTCCATACATTTCTGAAGTTGGCTCTGACGAAAAGTGAAAAGAAAAGACCTACTGCCGAGGCTCTTCTAAAGGTCAGAACTTTAAAGTTTGAGCTATTTTTTTAATAATATTTTATGATGATGATATATATATATATCCAAATCCTTGTAAATGTATACGTCGTAGCACGTCTATTTGAAATTCAAAAAATCAATTCACCAAAATTTATTGCAGAAATTGATTAAAATATGCCTGGTGTTGTCAAAAAAATCAGCTATTTCGAAGCAAATATTTAAAACGGAGCACAAAGCCAATTTAACCAGTTTTCTGTTCTGAAACAGGTGAAATCCGAAAAATTCTTATAACTTTACGTAGCTCTTTGTACCACACACCTGGCCTAATATTTCAAAAGTGCCATCAATATGATATTGTACTCGACTGGCTACAAATACCAAAATCAAACAGTAATATTCGGGTATCCAGACAAACACGACCATGCATTGAACTAGTATGAATAAACATGAAACCAAATTGATTAGAAACGAAAGAAGAAACTGCAAGTATGTATTAGGTGTTGCGAACCTAGTAACAAATTAGTTCAGTTGTGACCGGAAGGATAAACCAAAGGCAGCATGAACAGAAAGTATAATCTCATGCACATTCGTTTCGCTGACTCATCGTTAGGAGCCGATTACACCCTTTAACCACTATATATATTTGGTAGAAGAATGTTATGAGGAATAATGGGACGATTTAATCTCCTAGACTTGAATGTGTGTAAACCTGTAATAGTGAAGCTAGCATAATCGAGTCAACGACAATGCGACTTCAATGCTAACTCACACTAATAATATGCTTACAGAGTCTGTAAAGGGGATACTAACACTATGGCGTATTTATTAACTGATATTTTGAAATCGATGAGTACGGATGCTAACACTATGGTTTCCAGTCGGTACATGTTACCAACCTGATAGATATAAATTTATGCTAATGTTCAACCATATTGAGAATTACAACAATTTCGAACACCTGTTACTTCAGTTAAACCATACACTCTGGCCTTCATTGATATCAGTTATCACATTTCGCGGTAAGCATGACATCCTTCAATTCAATATATTACAGTTAAAGACTGTTTGTTGCGAAGAGCTAATATATATGAAAGTATGTATTATGTTTTGCGAACCTAGTAACAAATTAGTTCAGTTGTGACCAGGGGGATAAACCAAGGCAGCATGAACGGAAAGTATAATCTCATGCACAGATCGTTTCGTGCTTACTGGCATTTCATCCAGTAGGAGCCAGTGATGAGTCGCCAGTAAGCACGAAACGAATGTGCATGAGATTATACTTTCCGTTCATGCTGCCTTTGGTTTATCCTTCTGGTCCAACTGAGGATTTCTATGTTAAAAATATTTTATCTTCTATTTTTTGACTCGGCAAAACATAATGAGAAAGTTGGAATTAATTTTCTTTCATTGCCTATGCTCTTGATCTTTGGTTAAAAGAAAACGGTATTTTTGGTTTCTCATCGTCTCATGCACACTACAAATTAAGCTAAATTTTAGTTTATGCTATAATACTGGATAGTTATTGCTTATTTCATGAGGTTTATATCACAATATTTTGCTTCTTTCACCACAGAGCGAGTTCACAAGTCAACCAAACCTTTCGCGCAGTTTAACACAACGTCTCCTTCAAGTGAATAAGAATCCAGATTTCTTACTGTCGACTGGAGGCGCAACCGGATGTGCTGTACCGCCAGCTTTATCCCAGTTTGGTAGCCCAGCGAAGCCTGGTGGTGGGGTGGCGTTGGCCAGCTCTGCTGTCGACAACAAAAGCGCCAATGATTTGAGCGTTTTGTCTTCTAATTTATCCGCTTTGCCGAACCCTGCTTTAGTTAGCGAAAATCGGCATAGACACGGGCTATCTCCTGGAAACGATAATGCCGAATCGGAATTGAAAAAGGTAGCGGAAGTGCCAATAATGCATTAGCTCTTTGTTTCAGTCAACATGGTTGCGCTTTTTACTGCATAACAAAAAATTCTTAACCGGTTGCTTTGTATTTCCAATTAGAGTGACTTTCTCATAATTTATTTTAATACTGGCTATAAAATACCACTGCGCATTTCTGGAAGGTGTTTATTTATAAAACAAAATAGACTACTCCAGAGCTGTTTACATAATTTGTCAAATGTAGCAAATGCGTAAAATGGATATTCTGTCTGCATCATTCTCGTATTAGAACGGAAGAAGTATAGCCTTTTCTCGTATGTTAAGCCGTACTTTGTCACATTATGGATAGCTTGAATAAATTCCGGCATCTTGAAGGCAAGTCATGTGGATGCTAAACTTGCGCAGTTCTCTAGCCGACAAAATATTTTGTTCGCGAGAAAAATTCCATCACACTCTAAGAAACTAAGGATGAACCATCCTTCGGCTCGGGTGACACGTGGATGATTAAAAGCTACTTGATGTCCATGTCTGTTTTGGCGAATGTCTTCTCCAATAAAGAAGGGGTAGCTTCGCTTGCGAGCACATCTAATTGCGGAGCAGATATACATCACTACGGATTACAGGCCTTAAGTTGGCATCGTGTTTATTTACTTTCATTCGTGTTCGTGGAATATCTATCTTTCATGTAATTGCATGTGTCTTTCATAATGGGAATCCACGTTTCAGGATGAATAATTGTTTGCCAGGTTTAACTTTTTTGTGTTTATGCATACTATATTCTTTCCGAACAAACGTAAACGAAGATCTACATCTTCCACACATTGGTTCGAATAGAACCCATGCTCGTAAGAAAATTAATCAGGCTTCTCCACTGGATGCTGCTTGCTGCTATATTCAAACAAATGCTCGCCTTTCAAAATCTCTGGGCCATCCACCGGAGTTGCCTTGGCAACATGGAAGAAAATTGTACGAAATATGTTTGTAATTGCTCTATATCGACCTTGGGTTGATTCTAAGCAGCTGATTAATCAAATGCGAACAGACATCGGAACGCTGCAAGAACGCACACTGATCACAGTTTAGAATGATGGGTTTTTATTTAATAACTTGTACTGTCATTTGCATTATTGTCAACTGAATGCAAGTATGCTGTTGCATTTGCACAACTTGATGTAGGCGCAATAAAACAGTTAAAAGCGCTTGCGTGCGTGCACAAACACAAATACACACGCATACATGCACTTACCATACGGTTTATTCAGATGAAGAACGGTTCCCAGGATTACAGCTACTCTGCTTTAGTTGTTAATTTTTTATGCATTTCATAATGTGTATTCCCCATTGAGTAATGACTTGTCTTTTTCGCAAACCCAAACATTGAAACACACAGAAACACATCAACATATAAACACGTTTAAAGTACGAATGAGAATTACAAACGAAGTAGGAAAATTAAGTTTCGCTAGTTGTAAATATAATTACTTTCATTTCATGCCTTGGGCGATTTGATATATAGGACGAAGAATCAATAAATTATTGCATTATACTTTATTGATTAACCAATATTATTATTTACACATAATGGATGCTTTGTTAAAATGAGCTTTCGGGCTTGCAACATACAACAGCTTTTGCCTTCATGTGTAATTATTAGTTAAGATATTTTGTGTGTAAGTGGCATAAGCGACATTTAATTGATAATTTGAAGCTAAATGCAAAAAAGTTTTATAATTCAATTTATGCTTCGCATGGCACTTTATCATTCTGTGTTGTAAATAGCAGCCTACTTTTTGTACCAGCTATGTTGCGTAGAAAGCTATTGACGTTTCTATGTAGTGACGAACTTCGACCTTTCATAGTCGTTATCGGAGACCAACAGCAAACCAACAGGTGTTGATTAAACGGCATTATATATATATATATATATATATATATACTATATATATATATATATGACGTTCTTTACTGCAATCCACACTGGCGCTGTTACCATGTGGAAATTATAAATTTGCGCAACAAGGTGAAACGATCAACAAATGGTTAATTCTCAAGCCATCAAAACAATAATGACCAGATCTCAGACATCACTTTGCAATACTGCGAGAATGATCTTTACATGCAAACACGCATACACACAAACACATCAACAAATGGTTAATTCTCAAGCCATCAAAACAATAATGACCAGATCTCAGACATCACTTTGCAATACTGCGAGAATGATCTTTACATGCAAACACGCATACACACAAACACAAACGTATACACACTCATCAACTATTCAAAGCAAGAAACAGAAGTAAAAACGAGTCAGATTTGTTACCACTAGCATAATCAATTGAAAACCCAGTATGTATAAATATGTATGATTGTATAAGAGATGATTAGTATTCACGAAATAAATGGCCTTTATCCACTTTGTTATTAATGTGTTCTTTCTTCCTTACTATAAATATACTGTGTAAAATTAAAAAGGCATGGACATTATAAAGAATATATATATATACACTTTATAATGTTCATTGCCTTCGAGCATTACACAGTATATTTCTTATTAGGAAGAAAAAACATTAATAACTAAGTGGATACTGACCACTTATTTTGAGACTACTAAACATCGCTTTACAATTACCGCAGAAATTAGCTATAAAGGTTTTGCGCCGTCAGTAAAGTCAGCTATTTCCGATCATATGTTAAAAATGGGACACAGCCAATTTGGCCAATTTATCAATTTTAAACGAAGAAAAATCATATATATACATATATATATATATATATATATATATATATATAATATGAAGCTGTTTATATAAGGCAACAAGCGCCAGACCTAAATATTCAATAGTTTCATCAATATGATATTGTAATCGACTGACTACGAATCACAAAATCCAACAACAATTTACTAGCATCCAGGCAAGGCCAAACACCCACTTGACCAGATTCAATAAAAATTCGATACGGTTGACTACGAACTGAAGAAGAAAAGCAGCTGCACATACGGTTTCACAGCCATTGATAACAGCGATAGAAATTTCAAAACAATATGAGCATTCAAGTATGCAAGTATGTATTAGGTGTTTGCGAACCTAGTAACAAATTAGTTCAGTTGTGACCAGAAGGATAAACCAAAGGCAGCATGAACGGAAAGTACAATCTCATGCACATTCGTTTCGTGCTTAACTGTTAAATATGAGCATTCAACGCTACAATCAGCACAACCTGCGCTGTTACCAAGGCTACAAAGAAAAATTGAGGAACAATGCGAAATGATAGACAACACTCGAGGAAAAAACATGCGTACATGTAACAGCCAACAATGTGAAAAATTGGTTAACTAGCAATCCATCAATAAAGGAATAACCAGATCTCAGAAAGACCCCTATACGCAAACAGACGCACACACACAGTCACATACGCGTATACTTGCTAATCAGCCCAAACGAGAAATAGAAGTAAAACCGAGTCAGACTAGTTGCCACTCGCATAATCAAACGAAAATCAATGATGTATAGAAAATAAATATTGTAAAGTGATGCTTAGTAGTCTCGAAATAAATGGCCTTTATCCACTTTGTTATTAATGTGCATTTTCTTCCTAATCAGAAATATATATATATATATATATATATATATATATATATATATATATATATATATCAAACCTAAAGATGAGTCTCGAAGATTACATAGCCGTAAATAACGTCGTTACCCGCTTAGACAACACTGCTTCTGATAATCTTACTTTATGCTTTAACGTTTGAAGTCTAAAGATTTATGCGCAACAATCGAGCAACAACTTCCAAAAGAAATTGCGGAATATAGATATGCCTATTGTTGACAGTTATGTACATGAGTACTAGCAAAAAATTGATACTAGTATTTCGAAGGTTCTTTTATACCGCATGTGTTTGTTTCTTACAAATTCAATAGGACAAGACACTGGTTCGAGATCCGACGGTAAGTTTATTTCTTCACTTACAGTTTCGGTATGCATTCTCACACTTCCCATCATTTTCACCGAATAATGTCTCATTCTTATTTTCATCCTCATCGAATCGATTGTTTGACTATTTCTTCCTCAGTATGTATGCCTATGTGGAATTTATATTTTTAGTTGAGTCGTTTGCCTGTCGTAATTATTTATCTGCACGTGGATGATTTTTATTTCTATATTATTTTGTGTTTCCGACTGTGTTAATCTAAATCATATGCACGCATTCATTTAGCTAGTCGTTCACTATTTTTTGTATGTATGTACTTCTGCATGTATTCCGTATGCAGTACGTATGTATGTATGCATACATGTATGCATACATGTATGCATGCATGTGTGTATATAGGAGTATGTTTGTATGCATATGTGTATGTATGTATTCATGTATGTCTTTATATAGGTATTTTTGATAGTGTATATGTATGTATGCATATGTATATGTGCATGTGTATATGTATATATGTCTTCATGTATGTGTGTATGCATGCATGCATCATGAAGACATGCTTCTTTGGGTTTAGTATTTCGTCTATGAGGGAAGCATACACATACAGTCTTTCATGATCATTAGAAATCTTGCTATTTATAGGCTACGTCGAAATTTGAATTATTTGACAAGCTATCGGATTTTTTACCTGGTGTAGTGCGGCATTGTGATATTCAAGTGATTCCCATTAATGTCCACTTCGAGTAACGTAACGGGTGCGTTGGGAGCGGCGCTCTTATTTGTTGCACCGGAGTCGTATGTAATTGTGTCTATCGAATGCAGCTGTTAACTTTCTGCGGAAACGTCCGTGTTCGAAAAGCAAATGTTTTAGGAGATCAAGGAATTTGCTTGACTCTAGAAAATTTAAGTCGGTAGCTTTCAAAGAGCTGCTGGATTTCTCCTTATTAAACGATCCAAAGATAAAATGTTCACTAAGATGCATGACGGATACTGGTCACTGGCATCTGGGCAGATACTGCTCATCAGCCTTGGTCGGCAGACCACATATGAAAAAGTAAACTCAGAATAAAAACCACCTTCACTAGGAATGGACGACCTATTGTTCTTTTACAGTCCACATATAACACTGACAGTGAAACGTTAGCCATTTTTATTATTATAATCAAGGTTGCGGTCTTGATATAAACACCTGACCAATCAATTACTTACGTATGTCAGTATAAACTAAGAATTGTATAGGGTAGAAAAAGCAACCCATCCAGTAGACCGGTTTCGTCCTTATTGGGGACTCATCATGTACTGGCCAGAATTTGCCGCGGACAGGACTCGAACCTGGGCACGTCTGCTTCGGAATCTGGTGCTCTAACCACTGAGCTATCCTGCCGCACACTACACTACACACAATTTTCAGTTATATACTGACTAATGTAACTTGGTTAGTCAATTTTTCCTTTAGGTGGAGCTCATATGGCATCCATTTAGACCCAAAGTTCCAACTAACCATGCCCAATCTGTCACTACTGAACAGACACCACATTACATGGGGAAATGGTATTGAAATGAACATTTATATAATTAAACGAACATTGGTTGCGCGGGTGGTGATAACAATTATTATAATCAAGGTTGCGGTCTTGATATAAACACCTGACCCATTAATTACTTACATATGTCAGTATAAACTAAGAATTGTATAGTGTAGAAAAGGCAATTCATCCAGTAGACCGGTTTCGTCCTTATTGGGAACTCGTCATGTACTGGCCAGAATTTGCCGCGGATAGTCACTTTTCGCTTTTGCATGGCTCTGCAGTATGCTAACATGGAAGCTTATCAACATATGGCGGTGACTATCGAACTAAGAAATATCGCATTTGGGCGTGGCGCTTGAATTTTTTATGAGGACTGCATTCCATCGCACTCGTAAATTGTATCATTGTTCTCAAAGGCCCATCGCCCTCTTCTTGATTACTCAGATTGAGTTTTCCACATTTGGCATGTATTTCCCAATATAAAAATGTTCTTCCGGAATCCACAGATTTAATTACCTTGCTCCGCGGTCATGAATGTTTTAATTATTTCATGACGTAAAGTAGCGTTTCGTTAGTCTTATTTTGATGTGCTCATCACAAGTGTGCAAAAGGATGAAGCTGCTACTATTGCATTTTAGATTTAGTTTGCTATAAATATGTTGTGTGAGGCGTTGGGTTTCAATTTTAATCTTTCTACTATTTTTAACTGAAAATATTTTGGCTCGTAGCCGTAGAAATAAATATACTGAAGACGAAGCTGCCAATTATCGTTATCAATGTGTGCGATAGTTTAGAGAAGAGTGGCTTAAGACGCTGCTTTGGTATCTGAATACAATTCTGGCCATCTTGCGCACATAGTAATTCCTGATGTAGTTTATCGTCCATCAGTGGAGACACCTTAGATTTTCGTTTTTAATGGCCTCAAGCTATACTCAGCCTCACTACACAGAGACTCATATCCGATTGAGTGTTTGTTAACTTCTGGGTTTTACCGCAAGAATTCCGATTTTTAAAGCCAGTTTTGAAGAATGGACTGAATTCTGTCGCACTCGTGAATTGCGTCTACGTTATCAGAGACCCATCGCCCTCTTCTTAATTACTCATGGCTTGACAAGTTTTTTTAAACTTAGATATCTAATCAGCTGCTACAAGTTCATTCTGACACGCTAATCTCCGATTACGCAAATTATGATTGATAAACCGATTACAGAACTGACCTGAATAGATTATGATAAGATAATTGACTTATTGATGTTGGTGTCTACGGAACGGACATTGGTTGCGCGGGCGGTGATAACAATTACTATAATCAAGGTTGCGGACTTGATTTAAACATCTGACCTATTAAGTACACACATTTGTCACTATAAACTAATAATTGCATTGTGTAGAAAAGGCAATTCATCTAGTAGAGCGGTTTGGTCCTTATTGGGAATTCATCACGTACTTTTCGCGGATAATTCTGGCTAGTACGTGATAAGTTCCTAATAAGGACGAAACCGGTCTACTGGATTAACAGTCTTTTGTACAGTATACAACTCTTAGATTATACTGACAAATGTATGTATTTAATGGATCAGGTGTTTATATCAAGTTAGCAACCTTGATTAAAGTAATTGGTATCTAGTGTTAATTGTGTTTTAACGCTTCATTATTTATTTCCTTCATGCTAAAGAGTATAGTCCCAGGTAATCTATAATTTGGCCCAATTACCACGAGCTACAAGCCAATTATGCCGATATCGTTTTAATGAAACCGTCACTAAAGAATTCTAGATCCTGGATTTGATTTCACTTTTAGATTGATAAATGAGTAATGGCGGAACGAGAAATTTTCGAAACGCTTAAGAAAAGTTTCGGCTATGGAATTTATTTTCTATTTTATCAATGTATTATGCACACATCATCTTCACCTTACTAACGTAGGAGGTGTTATTTATGCTTTAATTAAAGTTTTCTCTACTCTAACCATGCTTTTTCAAAGTTCGTACTTTCATCATAATCTGTGTAATAGCTAGTGCTCATTTTTGGTCGTTAGTTCTTTTCGATTTTATCCGGTTGTGGATTTATTTGCTTGTCCAACGGCAACAGAAGTTGGATGATCACCCATGTTGTTTTTAAAGGCCGCCAATTGGCATATAAAATTTTTTTGTCGTTAGTTATTATGCTTCATTATGTTTCATTCATAAGATTTGATATTTTTAACTTCACTAATGTCTGAAAATTGATGTAGTTGTTGAAAATTGGGCTTTGAGAACCATTCATTTAGCAACTTATGGTGTAGTTGAGTTGGAATATCCTGTAGGAACTAACCTATAAGCACGTCTAATGCATAAATAAATAAATTTGTTAGCTCTTCGCCACCTAGAATATATAAAAATGTTGTCAGTAAGGTCATTTTTGTAAAAGTATGCACTTACGTAAAAAAGGTCACAATATTGTAGACCAGCTTTGAAATTGAAATGAAAAAAATTACGCGACGAGTAAAACTCTTGGTAGCGATAGAGATTGTGCAAAACGTTCTGACTGTTGTGCATTTTTGTATAAAATTGATTCAAGAATAGGCTGTCCTGATATAATAACAGTTTTAAGATTATTTATAATATATGAAGAATATGGGAACACCAGATTTTGCTGCATTTTTCTAGCTTTTGGCAACTATGTATTAAGTACTGCATACCTAGTAACAAATTAGTTTGAATATAAAACCAGAAAGTATATCAAATTCAGCATGAACGAAGTCACATAATCTCATTTACTCATGCGTTTTGTGTTTACTGTCGATTAATCAGTAGGAGCCGGTACTACGCCCTATGCTCATGACATATTTGATTAAAAAATATGGGGCAGGCGGACAGTAAAATCTCTTTTACGAATGCATATTCAAGCAGTATTGGAATTAAATTCATATAAAGTGTTCTGCAATGCGACTTCAAAACCACCTCATTTTATATAACATGTGCCAAGCTTGTGAAGAGTACCAACACAATGGTTTACAAAATACAGAACCCTTACCGCGTACCAACACAATGGTTTTATAAATAGGTTAAATTTCACAAAAATTGCAAATTATAACTAATTCTGAACACTTACTCCAGCAAATTTATACACTCAGGCCTCGATCAACATAACATAACATTTCATAGTAATTTTTACATCATTCAATTACATATATAATAGTTACATTTCTTGTTGTGGAGAAATTATTTATTAGACATTGCATACCTAGTGACGAATTAGGCCAAAGTGAACTAGATGTATATGCGGTTTCATTAGGTATTAGTTATTGCGTACCTAGTAACAGATCAATTCAAGTACACATTCGTATAGGAGGTTATACCGTCTACTTGTCCCACATTTCCTGACCCAATATACTGCGGGTATAGAGCGTAATGCTTGTTCCTACTGATAGGTCGCCTGTAAGCATGAAACGTATATGTTCTTCAGAGTATATCTTCGATCATTCTTTAGTATATCCTTCTGGCCTTATTTGAACTAATTTTATACTAGGTACGCAATACCTAATACACAATTGCATATATTAGTTTTCCACAACCAATAATATCTAAAATTTCTCCTCTTCTTGTCCTACTTGGAGAATGTTCGCTTCTATGTGAGGACAATACTTTCACTGTTTTCCCAAGAATTTAGATATAATTCAAGTATAATCTTAAGTCCAGTTATTTGTGAGTGTTTGTAATGTAAATTGAAAACATACTGTGTGCATTTAAGCATACCTTTATTGTAACACCTGGTTTTTAAAACACAGTCATTGTAATTTATTATTAACGCCTATTTATCCCATTTTGCTAAAACTCATTTCCATTCCCAATGTTATGGAATCTGGTCCCGATTTTTTTCGTATTTTATGGTGAATTGGTAGTTCATACCGGCTTCCTCTACTTATAAAAGTGCATGCAGTTGTTTTAGATTCCATTTTTATGCTTATTGTGTAATTTGGACTGCGGCTTGCTTTTTAGTTAACGTTTACGAAGCTTCGTGTGTGCAACGGAAGTGATCCTCAAGTATTTAATCTTCATATCTTGAGCGCGTGCAATTTTCAGCCAATACTAAGAGCTAAACGCTTTATAAAAACAATATAGAATAGCTTTATCGTGTAAAACGGCTCGTCTATGTTTCATGTAGTATTTTGGTCGTTAAGGATGATGTGTTACGTTACCGTACTGGTATGCTTTTCCTTTACACATCAGTTGCTAATAAAATATTTTGTGCTTTTTTTCCTTCGTAAAACACATCCCATTAATTGTTAAGATTTTGCTTTGATTAGCCGGATTGCAAGTTAACACACTATCAAAGATTTATCGTTTGTCGAAAAGTTAGTTATCTGACTATGCTTGTGTTTTATCTTTATTGTGGATTGTCTCATCATATGCACTTTTTCTTCTTTACATGTAAACATTTCTGTCCATTTATTATTTCATCGAAACTTTATATTAGCTTTCGTTTTAAATTTCGCATCAACATGTAAAAAAACTATTTATATTCATGTCCTCACTTCAATCATACACAACGCGCTCGATATTGACTTAAAAATACGCAGACACCGATAACTGTTCGAACGCCATTTGGTGGTGCTATCTCACCGAGTCGACAGGCTGCGGCACGTCCATTGGCCGCTGCCTTTGTAGCCGCCCAGTTGGCTCAAGATCAGCGTAATGAAGCTGCCAAGGTAGTGGCTTTACGCGGCGTCGGTGCCTTTCCGAAACCAACAGTTGGAGGTAAGCCGTTATTGATTAACATGCCATTGTGAAGTTGAACATTTTGAGTAGTAATAGTTGTCTCGGTAGTTGCTAGGGTTTTTATCCTATTGTGTGGCGTCCAAATTCTAGCTACTCTAAAATTTGTAATTTTATTATAAGTGTCAGTAAAATTGAAATCTGGTATTTGCTTAATTGTTTTTCAGTTGTGTATATAGGTGTTTATTTACTATGTTTGACTATCTAATGCATGAAAAATTCGATCCTTTTCAATAACATGTAGACGAGAAATAGTATTTATTGATGCTTACAATAAATACACATTCAATATATATTTGCTCTTTTACGCAAGAATTTGGAAAGCCACCATCGTTTGGTGCCATCGGTGCTCCTGCAGAACGAATAGCCAGCGTCGGGCGATCTCATCTTAGTCAGCACAGTTATAAACAGCCGGCAAATTTACCTCGGTCTCCAGTTGCTGCCAAGTTGACCGATACAAATGTAGTTATTTCTAACAGCAGTGCGAACGCGGTAACACCAGTGAATTCCGGTAGCAGTATTTTGCCTACTGGTATTACTGTTCAGGCACCGGAACCGGATAAAGTACCCCTTGAAGCTGTGCGCATAATGGATGAACTTCCTACTCCATTGCCTGCCTACCTTGCAGATGCTCCGACTGCTACACCTGCGCTTAAGCCGCCGGTTGGCAGCGGGGATATGCTCAGCGCCCATGGTGAAGTTTATGGAAGCGGAAGGCATTCACGGCATTCACATCATCACCACCACCATCATTATCAAAAACGTGCTCATCATCAACTGCAGCAACAGAATAAATTACAAGAACAAACTGCTCCGACTTCCTCTATTAGCAAGAAAATTCGTGTCGATTCTAAATTAGCTAGCCATTTGCCCAGTGTTACTACGGCAGGGCATAAATATCCTCAACACATGGTATGTTTATTGGGCGGTTTCCACTTAACATTGTTTAAATATGCACAAAAATGTTACCATTGTAATGTTGCATTGATCATATTTTAATTTCGAGTCTAAATTCTCTTAGTTAAATGAAGCGCGTTACGTGGATATATAGTTAATTTTTCAGTTTCGCTTTGTGCATTGTAGAAGAAACTGTAATGCTAACTCTATTCTGTTTTGGAAATGTGCTCACTAATGAATGATTTTACTTAGGATGCTAATCGTGCATGGATATAATTCTCGGTCAGACCAGTGTCTTGTCTTTCATGATTGAACACTTCGTATTTTCAATGTGTTGGTTTTGCGCTTTCATATAAACTTTAACAAACTTGAGTTGAATATTTATTTACGTGAAACTAGAAGTGCTCTAGGTTAAATAGATAATGAAAGTTTTACGCCGTTTATTCTTGTGGTTGTTAGTAATATGACTTGCCATCTGAAATATGGGGTTAATACTTTGTTTTATACTCGCTTTGTGGAAACTACCGTATATCAACTAAATACTGCATTAAACAGTGCATATTAAAACTTAAGAGACCTCGTCCTGCGCTGTTTATTTTATAGATAAACGCATTTATATTAGTTTATTCTACAAAACCGAGAACCATTTTGTTTCTTACATGAATAAAAGAATCGTAGTTTATCGTTCATTTCGATTAATATAGAATGTATGTAGCGTTCAATTGTAGGAAGACTGCTTTAGTTACTGATTAGCTTGTATTGCCTAAAGTATGGGTGTTACTGAATTGTTCGCAATTTACTCAAACGTTAGACAATAATGTGTCATTGCTCCTGCACACAGCTGACTTTCAGCAGCCGTTAAATACTGTTGGTTGCGAAGATCTAATATATATGCAAGTATGTATTAGGTGTTGCGAACCTAGTAACAAATTAGTTCAGTTGTGACCGGAAGGATAAACCAAAGGCAGCATGAACGGAAAGTATAATCTCATGCACATTCGTTTCGTGCTTACTGGCGACTCCTCAGTAGGAGCCGGTATTACGCCCTTTAACCACTATATATTTGGTCGAAGAATGTGGAATAATAGGACGGTACAATCTCTAGACGAATGTGTAAACCTGCAATAGTGAAGCTAACATCATCTAAAGTCAACGACAATGCGACTTCACTATTGCAGGTTTACACATTCGTCTAGGAGATTGTACCGTCCTATTATTCCACATTCTTTGACCAAATATATAGTGGTTAAAGGGCTTAATACCGGCTCCTACTGATGAGTCGCCAGTAAGCACGAAACGAATGTGCATGAGATTATACTTTCCGTTCATGCTGCCTTTGGTTTATCCTTCCGGTCACAACTGAACTAATTTGTTACTAGGTTCGCAACACCTAATACATACTTTCAGCAGCCGTTGTTGTTCTGAGTGTGCGGATAAAGCGAAAGTACGGTTTAATCAATAACTCCTGGAATGAAAGGGCTCTTGTCTTGTGAGCTAGTCGGTATCTACATTTCTTGCCTCCAGAAAAAAAGAAAAGTGCATCGAGCACTCGGCAACGCTTCTCATTTTGGTCTGGTTTGTTGGAAAGGTGATTCTTCTTTCATCACATTGCGAGATTTCTTGTCAGGTATGATATGAACTTTCTGATATATACATGGTGAACAATAAAAATTTGTTTGATTCCTACTTGGTTTCACGTTAGCAACTCAGTTCTTGGAGTCTTGAATGTGTATGCGCCAACTCTCATACATTCTGCTACTGAAAATAATTATTTCATTACAAAGTTATCAGGAACTGTTTTCAAATATATTAGTAATTACCGGCGAATTGAATGCCAAACTATGTCAGGACTGCGTAGTAACGGGATTGTAAGTAAACGTAACCTGGCTGAAAATAGCTGTGCAAAAGGCATTATATTGTCCGATATTTCTGGTCGTATTTAGCCCAATTTTCCTGCATGGAAGACAGTATCTTACCATATGACATAGGAATTAAACCAATTCAGATAGGATGATGACATCATCGTACCAAGATCGATCACGTTCTAGTATGCAGACGAGTGGCGTCCTCTGTCTATGACGTTAAAGCTTTCAATGACGCTCGAGTGTCTCGAAAAATGTATGAGGTCACAGTCTCGTGACTGCCAGAATCTGATTGACATTCTGTTCAATGCGACCGTTAGTATTTCGTCATAATATTCGTGTTCTGGAAATGGCTACAGATGTACTGAAAGTCGTCATAAACATCTATGCTTCTGCTTTACTGCGTGTGACTGAAACTGATAGCGGACCAAACAGCGTATGAAATTAGGACGTCAAGCTTATTTTATGACTATAACTTTAAAGGTCTGGTTCGGCATTTCTAACAAAATGAAAGCGCTTCAGTGCGTGGCGTATGTTGAAAAACTGAGAGTAGATCACACCCTGGTTCTCAAGGAGTTACCTTCCAGCTACGCGGCAGATGATGGTCAACACTGGATTAATGTTGTTAATTGGTGAGAAGCAGAGCCAACACGTGACAACCTTTTGCTAATTGTAAGTTCAGATTCGGCTTATTAACCGTTGTCATTCTGCAGAAAGTTAATTGCCGCAATCTAGAGGAAAGAAGCCCTCACATGCGATGAGGACTACCGTTGTAGTACCTATTTAAATAAATGTGACACTAACACTTCAGTCAACTTTGTTGCATCAAAGGTTGTCACTGGTATTATCCCAAGAAATATTCGCGGAGGATGAAAACAGGGTTGTGTCCCGGAATAAAATTTTTGCCCACACTGCATTTTCGAAATGCACGGCTGGCAGCAACGTCTTACTGTCCTTGCTTTTCTAGACTATCCAACCGATTTCACATGTGTTGTGCAAGATGTTTTGGTGAACTATCCTTAATAGTGGCGTCCCAGCCACGATTGTTCCATTACGTGAAATCTGCTATATTAAATTATCGGCTTATATTTGCATTTGTAAGGGCGTTTCTGAACCCTTTGCTATTTTCTCCGTTGTTCCACGAAGGTGTGTCATTTCTCCCAGCTTGTTCATTTATTTTAATGCTGCAGTCTGCTGAGTCCACTGCAAACTCTTTCCGGAGCAGAGATCAGTGGTATTTGTCGTCTCCTTAATCACGAATATGCCAATGTTGCTGTTCGGAGCTCGGGATTGCCAATAGTTAAGCTCAAAATAAGTCGATGCGTTTCTTTCTAAAACTAGCGTCCTCGAGAATGGTCTTCGCGGTGAATTTTGATTCTAAGTCTGATCGTGCTGAATTAAATCCTGCTGTCTATCATCAACGAATTCTTCTACCTGGCATCTCTGTTAATACCAGTGCCTTCTATCGAGATTTACTGACGTACTCGCCTTGCTCTAGCTACCTTTTGCAAGTTATGAATGGGGGTAGCTGTGGATGGTTTGTTGATGTCGAGTGCACTGACGATGCTCTTCGACTACGCTTAACTACAAAAAACATAAATTAAACGATAAGCGTGCGTTTTTCTCAAAATGCACGTATTGATGAATGGTTGTTGAGGTTGTATTATACATGTCACATGTGTGAATGTCTGATTTTGAAATTTGCATGCTTATGTTACTTGGTGTCCGGTTGAGTGATATCTGATTATTCGTTTTGTACAGGCTAGTTGCTTATCTAGGCTTCGCCTACCGTCTGTTTAAGGAAAGTGTACACGTTTGTATTTTGCCTAAATATTGATGATATCACTGCTTGTGCTTCAATTTATTCGCGGCTGGTCGAAAACTGAATTTTGTTTTATATTCTTTGCTGTGGAGACCTAATATATATATATATATATATATATATATATATATATATATATATATATATATGCCATTTTGGATTATGCATATCATACATGGTAATAAGTTAGTTAAAATAGAACCAGAAGAATATACCATTGTCAGCATTAACAAAGTGTATAATCCAATGTACACATGCGCATCGACCTTCTGGTCCTATTAGAACTAATTTGTTGGTAGGTGCGTAATACCTAATACAAAAATGAACTTTCGTTGGAATTTCATAACATTCGACGAGGAGTATTTTTGTTTAACATACAATGCTTGAAAAAAATTTTTTTTCGGACCTCGCGTTGTGTAAAATTGGCAGGTTAATTATGCTCAATTGACGCATTGTTTTTACAAAATATGATAGTGAAATGCTGATTTTGCATTTGAATAAATCAATATGAGAAAACCTATTCGGCAGATTTCTGTGGATACTATTTATTGGATGTTTCTTATTTTAATGAAGGTTGTGATCATGATGAGAACACTAGTCCCAGTATATTCATACATTTTTCATTTAAAACTAAGCATTGTATAATTCAGGGAAGAAAAATCATCCAGTAGACAGGTTCCGTCCTTATTGGGAACTCTTCACGTACTGTCCAGAATTTACTGCGGGCAGGCAAAGTACCTGGCACGTCTGCTTCGAAATCTGGTGCTCTAACTACTGAGCCACCATGCTACGAACACATACACACACACACACACACACACACATATATATATATATATATATATATATATATATACAAATGATGTTCCGAATTGGCTGCACAGGCTTAAATAAGAACTTAAAAAGTAGGACAGCATCTCCACATACTCTTTTGCAGATTCTCTAAAATCAACTGGAGAATGTTACCATTGAAACTACGATCTCGCTGGAGGAAACAGCAATTTAAAACGTTCTCTTAGAACAAACGATGAAAAACCGGATCGTCCGATTTTGTGCATGCCATAGCAGTTTTCATATTAGCCTGCACATAAAATATTAAGTCTATACATGACAGTTTTTACTTCCGTCATTTCAATGTTGTTGCTATCAGAGTTATCAAACTGCGCTCCTATCTGAGTCGTACATATATACTCTGAAATAAACCAGCCTACGAAACACTATTGATCACTGCAGGATTTGTGAATGTTAAATGCACGATCCATTGTTTTTTTATTAGAAATCTGTCAGTCGAAGCCATAATTTTATAACCGGCCAACCTATCTGACCCATTTATGAAATTTAAATTAGAGAAAGATAAAATAGGGGCATACTTTAGTTTCTATACATTCAACTTCTCTGAGAGAACGGCGACAGTTTGACCAGATTGGCACAACAGAAATTTACGCTAATGTACCAAAACATTTCTTACAAGTGCAGCAACGGTTTCAAATCTTATAAAACGAATTCAGCTATCCGAGTTAAGATATGCTCTGAGCGCAAGATCGAGGAATAGTTTATAGTTTTAAGATGCTGTAATTGAACAACTATTCTAATCAGGTGATTAACTCCAACACGAGATCGACCAGTTTGCGCAGCGGAAACTGCTAAAAGAAAAGCTAACCTTCCCCTATGAGATCTTCCATTATTATTAATGACTATAGGGATAGACCGCGCCCCGAAATCTAGCTACCAAAATCTTAAGGTAAAAATCACGTTTGACATTTTTTTACGTTTTTCTCCGCTAAATTTCACGTGCCTTGTTTTTTAAATCTCGTATTGTTTGAAATTTCAACTGTATATTCACAGTGCGTACATCGGACGAACTTATAATCACCTGCTCATTATGATCCATCAATGAGTGCCTCAGAAATTGATTCAAATGGTAGTTTCATCATCCGCTAATTCAGCAATGAATGATCATATAATCGAAACGGAAATAAGTGACTACAACTAAATTTTTCATTGTCCACGAAGTGTGGTGCTAAAAGTTCTCAACCTGTTGTGAAGCATTGTGTACAAGAAAAGACCGTCGCTACACATTACTCTGAAATTACAATATTTAATTGCCGCAAGTAAATGGAGGTAACACCTTAGTAGAGCAAGCGCAGCGAATCATATTTGTAGAAACGTAGCCCTGATGAAACGTTAGCAACAAAAGTGGCAAAAATAAATTTAGATATGCAGAACAACAGCCGACAAGAGGATGTTTCGCAAAGTACGACAAGGCTACCGGTTTTACAAAACCAAAAGCAATACGATTGTCACCCATTACGCACACCGACAATATAGTACGAAAATTTAAAGAAACAACTAAAAAAATCTGCACGAGAAGCAAACAGGCGCATTTTTCTCAATTAGACTGATTTCCTAGCCCAGATAAGCAACTAGACAAGAAAAAACGAATAACTAAATGTCATATAACGAGAAAAACATTTGAATAGCGCGCAAAATAGTTACTTTTAAGCGTTATCAGACATTGAATTATTAACTTGCCCCAAAACCAAAGCTACATGCACAAATTAAATATTTAATTAGAATCAACAAACTTTCACGTATTCATTTCTGCTATCAACATTTAATTTCCGTTACTGTGTAGAATAGCTTAATCTAAATATGTTTTTCTGATCGAACAAAAGTTATTTACAAATGAATTATCTCATCTATTAAATGACTGTGATTTCTTCGTACGGAAAAAAATGATTTATCACGGAGGGCAATGGGCATTTTATATATATATATATATATATATATATATATATATATATATATAATTTGGAGCAAGTACAAACGTAAATTTAACTGTGAATTTTAAGTTTGACTTTCTAAAATATTTCGTTTAAGCTTAACAAAACTTAGAAGGTATTGCATATCAAACAGAAAGAACATTAGCTGACTGCTTAAAAATTTAATCAACGCAATATAGTTTTATATTTTATCTGCATAGAATTAATATACTCTCAAAATTGTATCAGGTATTGCTTATCTAGCAAGAAAGATATTCTAAATTCAACATGAACGTAAAATATTAACTGTTGTACATGTGTTTCGTGCTTACTGGTGAATCATTAGTAGGTGCTTATACTATGCTCCATACACACAATATACATGTAATCAAACATTGTGTAGCAGGTAGGCAGTACAGCCTCCTTTACGAATCTGTATTGCTGCAGTAGTGGAGTTAACTTAATATAAAGTCTTCGACAATGCGAATTTAAAGCTTCAACTTATGTATATATATATATATATATATATATATATATATATATATATATATATATATATTATACTGAGCTTGAAAAGGGTACCAACACAATGGTTCTCCAAATAACGAGTCTGTATTAATTACAACCACGGTGGATTTCTGGATAAGCAAAATTTAAAAAAAAAGAGAATTACTACTTTGATGACTTGTTACTCAAGCAGCACTTTATTTGTTTATTTAGCAGAATCTTGAGGATGTTACATACAACCGATTCTGCTACGTATAACTTTCTTTTTTCTTTGACGAGCATCTGAAATTCCAACTGATTTGAAGTGTGATTTGTCATCATCATCATCATCATGTACAGCACTAGAAAAGACAAAAATAACTTGTTTCACTGCCATATAGCCATAAGAAGAGATAGAGAACAAGAAAATTTTTATAAATAACGACAAAAATTATAACTTAGGCATACAAATTATTAGTGAGATTTATGAGAAAAAGGGTACCTAGTTACTATGAGTATATTTTTCTGTATAACACACACAAAATTGAGGCAAACTAAAACTCTACACAATACCATTATGACCAAGTCAGCATTAAGGCAAAGCAATATCAGCAATACAGCTTCTGTCCTGTTTTCACTTTATCACGTCATAAACAGTCCACATATTACAGGGAGCAATACGAATTACAGTGTGATTATGAAAAACAATGTGTTCAGCTTTTGCGGAAACGTTTTTCACTTAGCCAGCTATGTTTAACCTAAAATTGTCTTAAATTTGTTTCTTTATTAATTGACCAGTTAGTCGTACAGTGCATTGAACAGCTATGGTATTTGTATAAATTAATAAGGTATCTGTTGTTATATAATTACAGATTGTGGATAATTAGTTGGGACTTTAGGTATGAAGGATGACATATAGACTCCGCCTAAAGGAAAGACTAACGAAGAAACATTAGATAGTAAATAACTGAAAATTTTTTGTGTGCGGCAGGGTGGCTCAGTGGTTAGAGCAACAGATTCCGAAGCAGACGTGCCCAGATTCGAGCCCTGTCCGCGGCAAATTCTGGATAGTACGTGAAGAGTTTCCAATAAGGACTAAACCGGTCTACTCAATGAATTGCCTTTTCTACAGTATACAATGCTTATATTATACTGACAGGTGTATGGTTACAATAAAGCAAATCTGTTCGATTTTTTGTTGTACAAGCAGGAATCAATTATGTATTAGGCATTCAAGAAATCACTGTTTTTTTAAATTATTTGAGTAAATTGTTTGGATGGTGCGTCCTTAAAAATTATACTGGCATACAAATTTTGGTTTGGTGCGGCTCCATTTCTTCGTTTCGTTGTTGTTTGCCTCAACAAAAAAAATATGATGCTAATTTTTTATTAGTTTGTTAAGCATCACGAAATCAATTCTTCAAAAAATTTTAAAATTTATTTCGTGGGTGGAAAGGAAATTGCCTTTTTGGACGCGCTTATTTATAATAAACGCATACTTAAACAGACCATCTATTTGTCGATTCAAATTACAAATAAAATTTAATTCAATATCACTTCCACAAGTGGCATGGTGCCTGTTATTTCATGATAGCTAATTGAAACGCTATGTCGAAGGTGATGCCAACGATAATTCACAGAGGGAAAAGAAGTAATATGAAGTATAAAACGGAATATTGCATCCAATATGCGGCTTCGATAACGTAGGAGATTATTTTCATGACTCAACTAGTTCGTGCCGAATTTTTCATTTGTTTCGTGCAATCGTAGGATTAGGCAGTTTTCTTTTTGGCATTTCCCGTATATAGGCATTACAATAACGAAAAACAGTCTTCCAGCGATCACTTATTTTGTTCACATACTAAGTAGTGACCAATTCTCTTAACTGTGTGAACTGGTGACATATGATGCGTTAGTTAGCATGTGATGCATTTACCTGATTTTCGGATTGCGTACCGAATTGTTTGAATCCACTGCGTGTCGAAACCATCTCAGCTTTATCGACCAGTTGTTTTTTTCTATATTTCTATTGTTGTAGCAAATCTTTAATACTTAGTAGGATGATAATTCAAATTGCAGTGTTTCCGCTGTACTCTAAAAATTCACAAGTTATGCAAAATGCAATGAAGCTCAAACTTAACTACCAGACGATAGGGAAAGTACTTAAATTGCTAATGAAGCATATACCCAGGACAAATTTAGACTTATTCTTAATTAATTATACAAGGAGAAAAATAGTTTCTCAATTTGCGTATTTTCATACCTACAAACGACTCTTTTCCAACTAAAATTTGCTTTCTGTTTTATCTTTCCTGCTTATCCAAAAGAAAGTGGCAGTTTTTGTTTATAATGCTAGTTGATTTTCTTTTACACAGAATGGTGATAATTGTGGCGCCCTTAGAAACAAGGCCAGTAAGGCTGTCCAAGAAGATACTGAAGATGCTGATGTTGATGTGGAGGTCAACAAAGAAAATTTGGTTCATCAAGATTCCTCATTTGATGGCCTCCCAACAACAACGTCAGTAGACGATGATACGAAAACTGATGATAAATCATTGCTATGTCATCCTAAACATCATAAGTCTAACTCCCCTTCGTCAAGGTCATCGAAGACTTCCACCGCCGCAGCTTCGTCCTCTGTTTTATCGTCTGGCGCTTCATCCCTGTCAAAAAGTTCCGCTGCCTCGACAACATCGCTATCTGGATCAAGTTCTACAGGTTCATCAGCGAAATCTTCAGCTTCTCCCGTCTCGGCTACATCGTCGTGTAGTTCGGCATCAACATCACCATGTGGTTCACTGAGTGGTACTAGTGCCTATGAAAAACACTCGGAACAAAGTCGTTGGCGAAGGCGCCGCAAACATCATTCTAGTGAACCTGCGGATTTTAGTGCAGTTTCCTCGGGCGTTAGCGAATCGGCCGGTGATTTATTGTCAGTAACTGAACGCGATATTACAGATGCAACGAACGAAGATGATCGAGGTTCTGTGTCTACACACTCTTGCAGTGAATCACACTCGTCAAGTGATTCCAGTCGCATTAGTTATTCCCATAGTAGTACTAGTTTTAGCGAAGGTAGTGAATGTGACGCTGGAGATGAATCTACTTCTTCGGACACTTCGGAGCATCAAGATGGAGATGAAGCGTTCTTGAATTTTGACGGAGAGGATGATGATGATGAACAGGATGGTAATGCTGAGCCAGAGATAGGCGACACGCAGGTTGCGAACTTAGATGACAGTGTGCCAGGTGATGGAAATGACTTTGAAACAGAGAACCAAAAACGGTAATTTGCCTGCTTGTGTTGAATTTTAACAAAATCGTGCCAATACATATGTTTTATACCACAACTATTACAGACCGTCAAATCTGAAATGTACCAAACTATCATATTTTTTCCAATTTAAACGTGAATTATAAATGCATATTCAAGCTTTTATCAATAGGCGTACTATTTAGATGCGTTGTCGGAAACACGTTTTTACATCGAATTTTCTGAAGTCAACCACCGTTGGTTCGAAAACGTGGTATATATATCTCTATTTTTCACATTTTCGTCAATGAATTGCTAATATACTGGCAATTTGTATAACACTGCCCGTTGACTTCACCTGTATTGGTTGGATCGCTTATGTGAATTCCCTCAGAATTTACTATAATCGTGTCTTCCATCCGAGACTTAATTGTCCCTAATACCGCAGTCAGAGTATTTATTTGTGCGGTTACTATTCTTTCTAATTTTTCCAATCCGTCAAAGGTCATTTTGCTCAACGCAACTGCCTTATTTTTAATCAATTATTTATTGGAATTTGTTAGTATAAAGCGCGTCCATTTAGTAAATCAAAATAAAAATATTTTGTAATTCATATTCAAGTCTGCGGCTCGAATTCTGCTTCCATCATTATAAAGGACCATTGGACGTTCTCAGCCTCAAAGGTGGCTACTGCTACACTACCCGTTCAATGGACTAGAGTTAGCTAGTCATCATGCCGGGAATTTGTGTGCCTCACATTTCGCAATATTTCTTAAATCTTAATCTCCGTTAGGGCACATATGTTTAATTTCTTTGATTCCAAAATCGATCATTGTAGCACCTTGCACTCCTCACACGAAGGCGTGGGTTTGGTTAATTTTTCTAGCATCACATTTCTGGAACTTACAGATACTTCAAGTCGAAATCGTGCTGCACTGTAAACAAAAAGTAATGCACTATCAGCGTGCCTCTACTCTATCTACCATTGTCACTTGGCTCTAAATGATATTATCTCATCATTTTTGTTAATTTGTACTAACGTTATGTTGTAGTCTCTGTATACTCTCATGTATATTGGACATTGTGTGATGCTTCTGCTATTCTGGTGATATTTTATTTAACAGCTTTAGAATAAATTTTCCGACGCGAAATTAGTGATCGCTGATACTGTGAAGCGCTTGCACTTTCAAATAGGCATAGTTTGTTGCGCATCCCAGTGTCCTCTGCTTAAGCCTATCCATTGCTACTTGTATTTCATAATGAAAACGATTTCAACTAATAATTTTTTCAATGTCTTATTGCATCAATTCACGCCGTTTGTTATAACGTCGTAAATAACGACCCTTTCGTTTATAACCAGTCGTCGAACAACATAACAAAACTACCGCCAGCCGCAACGCACTGACTCGTTTCGACCTTCCATGATCATCATCAGAGTACGATGGCAAACTTACTATCGTGGATCAAACCGCATTGAATATATATGGAAATCAAATTTAGATATGCGGCTCTCACATCTAGCAGTCTCGCATACATTGAACTTGACTGGAAATGTCGGCTGCACAATTTCTATGCAGTCCTGAACATAAACTGTTTGCAGCTTTCGCCACATATACATATATAAGCAATACAATTTAACAATAATTGATTACGCGGGTGGTGGTAACATTTAAAAAAATAAAGTTTGCAAGCTTGAAGTAAACAACAATCCCATTGCAATTAAATTTGATTTTCATATATATTCAATTCGGTTTGATCCTCGATAGTCAGTTTTCCGTCGAACTCTGATGATGATCATGGAAGGTCGAAACGCGTCAGTGCGTTGCGGCTGGCGGTAGTTTTGTAATGTTGTTCGACGACTGGGTAAATGCAATGGGATTGATGTTTACTTCAAGCTCCCAAACTTGATTTAAAAAATTGTTACCACCACTCGCGCAATCAATTATTGTTAAATTGTATTGCCTGTGTTTATGGTTTGATGAGTCGTTGTTTGATAAATTTACTCGCGAAAAGGTATCGAAATATTTCGAGAGAAAACGTGGATTTCGATATACACATTGATAACTAGACAAGGGATCAGGTAATTGTGCAGCATCCAGTCGCGCATCCTTTCATATCTTTTAAGACAGCAGTTGTCTTATATAACCTGTGTCGTTATTACATGTAATCACCACGTTGTAGAGAATTAGTATTCAAATTTTTCCTTCGATTTTATTGTCTGCCATTCAATAATAAAGATAAGCATGTGGAATTAAATTGTAAGTGAACATCTTCGCCTCTTCCTTTAATGAAGATTTTACTGCTGCACGTCGGCCAGGTGCTAGAATTTGGTTGGCAGAGGCATACCCAACGTATTTGAAATGCGCCAGGATGTCAATCATAACGTCAACCAAATGCAGTACTGTCCTCTGTACTGGAGATTTAACTTTTTTGTGTAGATTAATATTCTCCAATGAAAGTATTTGATACTGAAATTAGATATCAATTGTAGCATTCAGTTTTATTTTTTGTGAAAGTGAACAACATCCCGACGATCAGATCGCCTCAACACCGACGAGCTCTTCTGTTGGATTTCATGTGGATCGTTCAAATCTCATTTCTCCATATGACGGTGAGGATGAAAGTTATAATGATACTTTCAGTCAGTCCCAGACGCCCGTTCCAACAGCAATTAGCCCCGAATCATCAAGTAACGGGTTTATATTACCAGTCATTTCCGCCGACATATCCAAAAGATTAAATTCTGACACAGCACAATCGCACAGCGATCTTATCGAACTTAATGCAGATGGAGAGTCGAGTTCAGTTCTGATACAGCGAAAAACGGGTCCTGGAATTGCGACACTCATGAATTCACGATACATTGAGGAGATTGACGCAAACGCAGAAGACTTTGACGATGGCTCCTCTGAGAATCTTGGTGTTCTCAACTACAAGCAGTTTGATTGCTACTCAAAGGGTCAATCTAGGCAAAAGATTTCGGATCTCTCGTCAGTGACATCTTCATGGGTTGAGACAAATTCGAGGCCACCTTTGATTCAGTTAGACAGTCCTACATCGGGTGCGCTGCTTTCGCTAGATGATGTGGTTGGTGGTCTTTATGAAGACAAGGTCAGTGTATTGGTTTTGTTTATACAAAAAGTATATATCAGATTATCGCGACCTACATAATCAAATTAAAACCCAGGATGTTTTTAAATGAAAAATTGTAAGGTGTCAATTAGTATTCTCGAAATAAAATAGCAATAAATCACTTTGTTTTCGACTGTTCTCTTTAATTATATATATATATATATATATATATATATATATATATATATATATATATATATATATATAAAATTGTTAATTGCTTAATTGGCATATTCTTTTACCTATGATGGCTAGCTTAATCAGAAAATTCATTTGTAGTTGTACCAAGTTTTACTAAATTTACGTTTTTTCTAGTTACAGTTAATTAGAATTTCTTGTGAACCATAATCCTTAGACATTATGTGCACAGTAAAAAACTGTGCACATCTGTTCTTTTAGATAATTTTACCGATATAATATGCATTCGAATAGAGTCAAAATATTAAGAGGATTAATTACTTTACATATAAACTAAGAATTTTATATTGTTTAAAAGGCAATGCATCCAGAAGACCGGTTTCGTTCTTATTGGGAACTCATGTACTGGCGAGAATTTGCCGCGGACAGGGCAGTACATGATGAGTTCCCAATAAGGACGAAACCGATCTATTGGATGAATTGCCTTTTCTACACTATACAATTCTTAGTGTATACTGACATATGTAAAATAATTAATGGGCCAGGTGCTTATTTCAAGACAGCAACCTTGATTATAATAATTGTTATCACCGCTCGCGCAACCAATGTTCGTTTAATTATTGATAGGATAATTTGTGTAACTAATATTGCATGCTTGTAACGGTGTTTTCGGTCGGGAAACACAAAGTGATCAAATTACCTAGATTTAAATGACGTTCAGTAGTGCCTCGTTAATTGTCTCACTTTTGGTGTTATTTGTTGCCATCATATATTTTTATGCTGATATTTTTAAATTCTTAATTTCAACTTTTACTTCCGTTTGTCTATTCCATCCATATTCATTTTATATTATATGACTAACACGGAATTCTTTATCCACCTTATTCACATACATGTCAGCTATTTTCTTCATTTTAACCATTTATCCATTCAGCATTACGTCTATCAAGTAAAAGACGCACTTCCTTCGTTTTCTCATGTATTCATTCCCTCTTTTAATTGTGCCTTGCTTCTATGCATCTTTGACCTATTCTCTTGTCTACTTATTGACATACCTGATCGTACATACATGGATTTCCATTCGTGCCATCAATTTCCTAGCAAAAAAATATTATTTTTCTAAGGTAACCATCACTACCAACCCATTCTAGGGCTAATTCTAGTCGATGGACTAACAAACGTAAGGTATTCAATTTATGCTTTTTTTTAATTTTTTTTAACGCGCTTCTGTATTCATTCTGTATTTACATATACTTGATTTAATATTTCGAATAAATCGCCCTGGCTAAAATATCTTGTGTGTGCGCGTGTGTTTTCTAATTGGCTTTTGTTAAATAATTGATACGCCTATTTTTTACTCGTGTTGTGGGACTGCTGCTCAACTAAAGTGTTGATTCATAGCCTAGTTTGGCACGCGAACTGCTTTGTTATGGCCTTTTTCGTAATTACCTGTCCTACTCGCATGACGTTTTCTATGGTGGTTCATTTATTTTACGTGTTCGTGGTTTGAATTTGACACTGTCGCATAGTGTCGTTTTGCCTCTAGTTTTTTCCCACTGCAAAGATGGTGTACTATTGACCGATTTCTGAATAATTTTGAAAATTTGCTTTTTTCTGGAACAATTATTCGCTTATTGCTGTGTTGGTTTATCGCGTGGCTGAGGTGTATTTCTTTCAAATTTGATAACTATTCACTTATGGCATAGTCCACCTGCATTATCGTATACTGATAGGTTGACCTTAGTACACTAAATCGTTTGACGGAATATTCTGATTGTGTAATTTGTGGCTTATTTTGTTTTGCTCAAGAATGTGTCGCATTAGCCAGATTTTCATCCACTCACTTCTTGTGTGCATAATATAACTAAATTAATATGTAGCCATTACCTTATAAATCTACCGAAGCGATTCTTTAACTGATTAACTAGTACAATTACAGTGTTTCTACTATACTTATACCATCAGTGGCCTGGGATCCATATGGTTGATGAATCGTTAATACCTGTTCATATTTGAGTCAATGGCTAATTCAATGAAAATACTTTTCGATTACGGGATGGTGTTAAGTCTTATTGTTGGCTTATCATATTTAATGATTAATAAGAAAACAAAAAAATAGCTAGTACACTTAATTAGATACATTGATGAAGTGAAGATCAGCATGATTTTTCACTTTCCTGATATGGTTTTTATATGATTGATAATGCTATTTAGCCGCAAAGGGTTGTGGATATTATTCTCTTATTGTGCCTTTTCTCGGTTTTGCTTAAGTCAGTCAGGTTCAGGGGCGTGCATACATCTCTTGACTTTTTACGAAGTTTGTGGTTTAATTCCTCCATTGTATAAACTGGTATAATTAAGTTGAAAGTTGTCTGGTTTTAGCGCTAGATGGGTGATTACTAAAAATCTGCTAAGCCTGTTTCTTGATTGTTCCTTTTCTTCACTGTTTCCACGGTTTGCTGTTCTTGCATATTCGTTCCAGTCAGGAAATTTTATTTCGTTTTTTCTTAGTTTTTTAAAACTGACACGTGTGGAGAATGTAACCCGAAGTTCCTCTGTATTTTTCTACTTTGTAAAATTGTTTAATGTTTTTCTTTAGCTTATATTTATTGATTTGACCATTGTTTTTATGCTTTATTCACGTGCATGCGCAATTGAGCTATTCCAGAAATAAATTTCGCTTTCCTATGATTTGCAAGAATTTGTTTACCATTTTGGCTTTTGTGGAAATCTGTTTATGCTTACCTTCCTAGCCGAGCGTAAACTGTGACGTTAAAGAAAGTTTACCTTTGTTTTTGCAAAACTTATCATTTGACCGACGCATTTTGTTTTTATGCACAATTTTTGTCTGCGTCTGTAAATGTGTTTGGCTCCCTATCCGTTGGTTTTTCGCATGTTTTTTTCCGTGTATTCTATCAGTCTTGTTATACAAGTAGACAATCGCAAACGCATATATAAACCTGTATTCTGTATTTGCTTTACCACATCATTACATTTTTTATGGCGGAATATGCTCGAAGCTTATGTTTGACGCCTGCCCTAGACGTTTCTATCTATTTACCTTGTTTTGCAATACTATTGTCTCAATTTTTTTGTTATTATAAACAAACGAATTTGCTGGATAGATTATTTCCTTTTTGCAAAGCTAAGCTTTAATTATGATGACGCAAATTTACCTAGCTTACTCGCGTTGCCGACTGCTTTCGCTCATGTATAAAGATATTGATTGTAGTTTTTTGAAGTTTTTTGTCTGCTTTATTCTGTTAGCATGTTCATGCGAACAATCAATTAATAGCTGGTTTTATCTAAGTTTTTGCCTAATCCAAACCTGTGTTAGTTTAATTCTGTTGGTAAACGCATTCATTTTTGCTCTTTTTTTGTTCTGGAACAATCCTAGGATTTCTTCTTTCGTCAGATTTCTTGTTCAGTTTGCCAACACTGTGAGACTACTGTGTCTGATTCACCTATGAATGCCCCGTGTAAAGCTTTGTGTAGCCTAACAACCCATTACTCCAGAAAATGCTTTGCCACTTGTCTGTTTCGTGGATTGGACATTGCTTGTCATAAAATAAAGACATGCTGTTTGACTTATCCGTTTCCTGCGCTTTTCATTTTATTTAACTAATACTACGAAATAGCTTTACAACAGAATTCTATGCTGATGTTTCATTGTCATAAAACCATAACATTCTATTTGCTTAATACCGTGTATTGATTAAATTTCCTTTTTTCTTTCGTCAATTTATGGTTTATTCCTATTATGGATATATTTTCATGAATTACTTAGCACTGCCCGTATTTCTTCATAGGTGGCCAGCTTAGGAGATGACACACCCAGTTTTACTCTTTGTTTACTTACGTCACCACAAATCGAAGCAGGTTCTATACTGTGTTCAGACATTTTTTCAGCTATTTTCATGCAAAAATATTTTGTTCTTATCTTCTGATATTCTAAATTAATTTTTGAACTGAAGCTATTTAACATCAAAGTGAAATGACGCTTGTATTTTCTCTGGCCCTACGTCGATCACAACTTCCAACATCATCATCACTATGTCTACCCTGCTCCCATTGTCATCCGTCAGTTATAATCATAACTGATTGAAAAAAATTCACATTACTTGCCAAATTCATTCTTACCTAATTCAATTACCTATTATTTACTGCACAGTTGCTTGTTGCCTCAATTTTGCGGGAAATTACGTGGCTAGCTAGTTGACGGTGACACACGCGCACTCGACTGTTTTCTTAGGATTAATCACGCTTAGGTTAACAAACATTGCAATGATACAATAAAATTTACCACAGCCTGTATTTCAATACAATGTTTGCTATTTTGTATACATTCCATGTCTTCACTGCGTTTGATTTTACACATTTGAATGCTGTATAAACTTGCGTGTTTAGGTAGTTTATGGCGAAAGAATTATAGACAAAGTAGAGACAGCAAGTCAAGATACCATGGTTTCCAACGAGCTTGCATCACTCAGTAGTGGCTCTTCAAATAGCGAGACCTGTACAAATGGGCTACTTTCCTCGGATGCTATCTCCACAGTCCAGCGAGCCAGCGATAGTGATTTACAAACGCAAGGAAACTCCAATCGGAAGGATAGTACGAGTGATATCGTTTCTTTGAAGGATTCCTCTACCGGTTTAATGGATTCTTCAGTGGAATCGCCTGTAACTGCCCTACTTTGTGAGCACCAGCTGCAGCACCTTCAAAAGGATTTAAAATACGATCAGTTGTCGTCAAGATATTCGGTGGGCGCAATGTATGGTCATGGTACGGTGACCACAATAGATTCTTTCGATTCTAACACACTGACCTGTAGCAGTAGTGATAACGATGATGACGAAATAGGCCATGCCGGTGATGAGGCGGTGAAGACTACGAAGGCAAATAGATATTTGCGTAAAGACAGTGAGAAATTGATACTTAAGTATCCGGAATACCTTTTTCAAACGGAAGATGCTGCAGCGGATGTGTCGGATGATCAGGAACAGGAACGGGAACAAGACGAGAAATCACACATTGCTGTTGTAAATAATGACGATTTTGGGATGCAACAACGAGAAATTGACTCAGAGGATCATAGTAAAGAGGAGAACATCAAAGAAATTTCGCGAGACAAAGTTGATGGACTTGAAGATGAAATGGTAAGGCAAGACAGAGATCAAACGCCTGTGGCATCTTCGTCAGATGCATCAGCATCATGTGCTAACGGGTTTGTACTCCTTCCTGTAGAAGTTGCAGTGAATCCTGATTGTTTTCATGAAAAGACTGAAGCTCATATAGATTGTGATAAGTCTATACCAAAAATAGGCGGACATTTAAAGGTTCCACTACTAGTAAACAAAGAAAACAATTCTGTTATGGAAGAACAGATATTTGATATGCCCGCTCTCACAAGTGATACCAAATTAGTTGATAACTTGAAAACGAACTGCACACGTGTGGAACCAATCAACTCTGAGATTGGTAACTGTTCCCGTCAACCCCGAAGAAGCTATCGCTGTCATAGCAAGCAGCGGGCATATGGAAGACGTCGAGCAAGCCAAGCTGGGGTTTTATCAGAAAACTTAGCGTGCAAGTCTGTATCACATAATTACCAAGATATATCTTCATCTTTGGCACACACGCGTAGGTCAACCACCTATCATGGCGCACCAAGAAAATTACTCCAATCTCATCGAAATCTTCAGCAGCATGAAATTCAGGTTACTTATGACACGACAAACGGGACAGATGAAGGGAATGATCAAATAGACCAACTGTGCACAATTGAAGTCTTCACTGACTTGACTACGGACGACAATCCAGGAGCGATATTTAAAGATGGTGTATTTTGTGGATTAAGGCGTAATTCGCCAACATTGGATATTTCGCTGCAGTCTTGTGGATTAAATTTGAGAAGCAATAGCAATCGGCTTAGTGACATGGACTTAGATGTCGCTGATGCCGAATTGTTGGCAGCGGATGGCATGTTGAGTCTGCGCAAAAGCAGTCGTCCGGTTTGTTTTAATGTAGTCTTACAGTTCACCTATGTTGGCTCATGAAGAATAAAATGGATTTATCCTCTTTTCTCTCTCTTTGTCTGTCTCTGTCTCTATCCATATATATATATATATATATATATGTATATATATATATATATATATATATATATATTATATATATATATATATATATATATATATACAACATCTTTCATCCGATTTACATTATATTTTGGAAGAGCATTGTTGAGATTTAATGTATTATTCACAATTTTATCTGTACTATCCTTCACTCGTTTGAATTGTTATTCGTTGACAAAAAATCAATTCGGAAATACGCCTGAGTGTCTATATGTAGCTAGATATTTTCCAAAAGGTGTTGGAGTTTCGTAATGTTGATGTCCTTTTGCAGGAAGTCGTTTCAATCCTTTAATTCTGACAATGTTGTTGGTCCAACTGTATAAAGAATGAAGTTAATGAGGCCAAAATTTGCTTATGGCAAAGACAGTCATCAACTCTCACCATTAGACTACGGTATGCAATATATTTATTTCAGATACTCGATGGATTTATAGCTGAGGCATGTTTTATTCGGTCAAGTAGCCGCGATAATGTTTTCTTATTATTAGTCGTGAAATATAACATTTCCTTTTACGTATTTTACGTAGTGAAAAGTTCTATTAAAGTTCGAGAGGATTAATAGAGGTGAGAGCAGCATATATAATTTTGCTTTCCTTATACCTGCATTTCGATTGGATCCTTGCTGTGTAGTTGCCGTTGTGCTCTGTAGGTGACTCTGGAGGGTCGAAACGCGTCAGTACGTGTGACTGACGTTAGTTTGGTTGTGTTGTGCGACTGTTTAGATACAGTGTGTTTGGTGTTTATATGAAGCTCGCTGACCTGATTTTAAGAGCTGTTATCACCACCAGCGCAATCAATCGTTGTTTAGCCATTAAAATGTGTACTTTTCCGGTTATTTCGACTTATGGCCATATTCATTATCGTAAAACAAATTTACATGCTGCCGATTTTGATTATTTGCTAGACCAAAATGCGGTGATTAAACTTTTCGTAATTTCATATTATTTGATCGATTTTTTTCTTTATTTCTGTTCAAATGATAGAATTTGACCAATCATGTTAAAGCTAAATTGGGTGCATTTATCTATCATCTAACAATGCGTGTGCTTTTTGGCGTTAATTAACCTGTGTTGGCGGTGTCTATTTAGAAAGAAAACACCCTTTGTATGACGCACCACAGCTAATGACGCTGTGTTGCTTTTAGCAAGAGCAAACATTATTCGTATGCAAATGAACATTTTCTGGTACATTACTTAATGAAATCAAATTCTCATGTCAGATTGATGGGTGCAAATATTAACCGCATTTTCTCTGTTATTATATTGGAACCCGTAACAACTGTATAGCTGTACTTAAACCATTATTGATCGGTTACTTTTAATCAAGGTTGCGATCCTGATATAAACACCTGACCCATTATGTACATAAATTTGTCAGCATAAACTAAGTATTGCATAGTGTGGAAAAGGCAATTACACACTATGCACTATTTAGTTTATACTGGCAAGTGTAAGTACATAGTGGCCCGCGCAACAAATTTTCGTTTAATTCTCAAACGGTGATGGGATGCCTGTAAGCGTCTAAAATCGTCTACTCTAAGGAGTCAAGCCTCACTAGCTTATAATAGAACTGCGCGTACAGATGCATTGTAAACACGACCTTTATGGCAGAGTGAAACACTTGCGTTTCTCCATAAATGGCAAAGGTTCTAGAAAGCTACTCTAGTTTTCGCGATTCTCATACTCACCTCTTCAGACATATTGACTGAGTTATTCATAGAGGTACTAAATTATGTAAACCTATCCACTATGTCCAGATCTGCAGTCGTAGAGTGAGTGGTGGGGATTCTGTAAAAGTATCTTACATTTAGAGAGTGCGTATTTCATACCGAAAGACGAAACAATACCTGCTAATCTATTCAAGGTGATCTGGGCAGAAATTCGATTGTCGAATAATAGTACGATATTGTATGCATAGTCGACTAATCTACCGCCCGGGAGAATTTCAATACCTGCATCCTGAATGTGTGGAAGACTGTTTTGCATAATAGTATCGATTAAAAAATTAAATAAAAAGTGGCAAAGTGGACTGCCTTGACGAACAACACTGCTGGTAGTAAAAGTTTGCATTAATTCGTTGTAGACTTGAACGCGACCAGAAGTTCTTTTATGTAGAGAACGCGTATAATATTTTCAGATTTGGTGGTCACACTACTTTTCGATAGAATATCGAATAGAAAATTGCGACCAACCGAGTCAAACGCACCATTGATGTCTAGAAAGTCGGCTATTGTGGGAAGGCGATATACATATTGCTGTTCAAGAACATTCCTTAGAATAAAACTATTATCTATATAACCTCGTCCTGACCGGAATGCACCATTGTCCAGGGGCTGTAGAACGCCATGTGATGCAACCTCTTACGCTAAGTCTGAAGTTTGTGCTACTTGAATATAATCTATTCAACAATCGCTTACCATCATCGTTACGCGTCTGGCTTAAAGTGTATCTTCCACCTAAACGAAATTCTGTGTTACTTAAGTGCCCAGCTTGAGTATTCATGTCACCAATAACAAAGACTACATCTGAACTTCCTGCTCTACGTAGTAAAGATCTTGGTTCGGAGTAAAAAGCGTCCTTGCTTTCATCTGTGCTGCAATCGGTAGGAGCATATGCAGATACAACGAAAAAGAAACGTTAATTAAGGTTTTCGGAATTAATTTTGGTAGACGTATTTAAACGTGCCGCACAGAGTCGGCTATTTACAGGGATCCATTCAGTCATGCAAGCTTCAGCTCGTGTGCTAAGGACAATGAATTGAAGTTCTATGGCAGATGTGTCCCTAAAGAACTTTGCAACGCATTCTCTGTTGAAAAGGCTTTCGGCAAGCCTGTGCAAGAAGAAATGTTTAAACAAACTGTTGGACAGACGTGTTTAATTTTTTGTATAACGTTAATAGTCTTGCTATGTTCTGTTTGCTATTCCCTTTTGAATGGGTCGTCACTCTTCTGTATACATATTGTTCTTCCTTGCTATGTTTTGAATCAAAATGAAATCAATATTCATTCGTATGTAAATCAATAAAAGCATACAAGCAAACACATACATAGATAAATAAATACATTCGTACATACACTTATACACCACACATAATTACATAAATTGATACCAAAAGATTCATATGTTAAATCAAGGCATTCTAATTTCAGTTGTTTGAAAGTATCTGGGCTCTTCTATAATAAATTATTTTTGATTACGATTTAAAATTTGTATCACGTATGCAATGAAATTTTTCAATGTTAAAATATTTTTTGATCGTGTCAATTTATTAAAATTCCTCTACTTCATCGCCAACGTGGTATTGAATTGAAGTTTTATGGCAGTTTTTACTCTGGTGAACACTTCATCTCATTGATTGAAGATAGCTTTTGCGAACCTGGATTAATTGAAATTACCTGATCTGCGTTTTGACTAACGCAGCGTTCATTGTTCCAGTAGTTTTCTTTTGCTAATATATTTCGGCTAAACTTATCGATAGCCTTCATCAGTTGCAATTTACATCACAAGTTTAACAAACGAAACTAATGAAGCAAGAGTGTTATTTCCTCTAGCACGCTTGCTTAATTAGTTTCTTTTGTTAAACTTGTGATGTAAATTGCAACTGATGTAGGCTATCGATAAGTTTAGCCGAAATATATTAGCAAAAGAAAACTACTGGAACAATGAACGCTGCGTTAGTCAAAACGCAGATCAGGTAACTTCATCTCATTCTCCGTTGAAAAGCCTTTGCCAGAAGATATGTGTAAAAACATTGTTGTCAGACGTGTTTGATTCTTTGCATAACGTTAATTGTCTTGCTATGTACTGTTTGTTATTTTCTTATGAATGAGTCATCATTGTTCCACATACCTATTGTTCTTCATTGCTATGTGTTGAATCAGTATTCATGCATACGTAAATAAATAAAACATTACAAGCAAACAAACATACATACATACATACATACATACATACATACATACATACATACATACATACATACATACATACATACATACATACATACATACATACATACATACATACATACATACATACATACATACATACATACATACATACATACATACATACATACATACATACATACATACATACATACATACATACATACATACATACATACATACATACATACATACATACATACATACATACATACATACATACATACATACATACATACATACATACATACATACATACATACATACATACATACATACATACATACATACATACATACATACACACATACATACATACATACATACATAAATATATTCATACACTCACACACAACACATACAAAAATACATAAATTGATACCAAAGTATACTAATTTCAATTGTTTGAAAGTTTATTGGTCCTTTTATAAAAAATATTTCTGATTAAGTTATGAAAGTAGTATCACGAATACAACGGAATTTTTCAAAGTTGAAATATTTTTTGGTGGTTCCACGACTGGTTAAATAAAATTGGATTGGTGTTTTCTTAAAGCTGGCGAACTTGATTTTAAAAATTGTTAACACCACCCACACAATCAATGATTGTTTAATTATAATATTTTTGTTTGTGTAAATTTATTACAACTCCTTTACTTCATCGACAAAATGTTTCCTGTTCGATGAAATTTTAACTCTTTCTATTTATAATTTTCTTCTTTTGTGTACCCTCATATGATATATATGGCATACACTACATCTAGTTGGCCTATATTCGAAAATGGACATTTCTATAAAGTGTATCAACACCATGATGTCCAAAGTTTGCTGATTTGTAAAAAAATTGAAAAATAACCATTCTGAACACCTGTTAATCCAGAAAATCTTTATACTCTAGAGTCCATTGACATTAGTTATCGCATTTTCGTGGTAATCATGGCACTTTTCAATGATGCATATAACCGTTTTATATTCTTTGTTGCGGAGGTCTAATATATGTGCAATTGTATATTAGATATTGCGTACCTAGTAACAAATTAGCTCAAGTAGATCCAGAATGATATACCAAAGTTAGCATGAACGAAAGGTACATTCTCATGTAGTCATACGTTTAGCGTTGACTGATACGGCGCCCTATACCCGCTGTATATTTGGTGAAGAAACTTGAGGCAGTTGGATGTTGCAATCTAATATACGAATGTATATTCAAGCAGTAATTTTATCAACTTCATGTATAGTCTTCGACAATGCGACTTAATAGCTAATTATATAGTGTGTACAGAACCTGTATATTATAATAAAAAATGTTTTTCGCGATTCCGAGGCTGTGCCAGGTACCGACATAAGAAATTTTGAGACAGTCACAAAAAACGTGAATTATGAATAATTTAAAAAAAGTTGTTACATCAGCAAATCCCCACATTCTGGCCTTGATCAAGATCAGTTTATACAATTTGTGGTTATCAGGAAATCATTCAATTAAATATATAATAATTACATATTCTTTTTTGTGGAGAACTAATATATATGCAGTAGTGTATTAGTTATTGTGAATCTAATAACAGTTTGGCTCGTATTACATAACAGTCACAATTAGAACGATGTGGCCCCATCGATGCGCCTTTTCAAGCTTGCTTAAATGATTTTATTGCGGATTTGGGGCATAGTGCTATTTATTATTGATAAGTAGTTAGTTTTAGAAAGACAGTCGAACCGAATAGCCCTAAATGAGTTATCACATGCACCAAAATTCGGTATATTATCAAACGAGGAGAACCCGAATGCGGAGATAAGAACAAACGCCACACCGGAGAGCCTATATTATTTTTGAACATCAGGAATTGCAGAATAATGTGAACTTTTCCCTATAAATAACGCTGAATTACGTTTTGGTTATGATCATTTTAATAATGCAAGAGCTCATAGGAGGGCACGTTCATGATCATAGTTTAAAATGTCGAAGTGAATGACCTGCTGAAAGATCATAAGATAGGTCGTCATACTCATCTTCCTTTCGCGCATTAAACACTCAGTTTAACATCTGTTTTTCTTAACGTTTTGCCATTATCTGTCCCAATTTCTTGAATGACAAATGTGAAACAACTCTTCCTACAGAATGACGAAAATCAATTCTGCTGAATTTCACTGCCAAGAACTGGCGATGCTCAAAACAACTTTATTAGAAAATGTGAATCATCAAACGTTTGTTGAAGCAAACATGAAGTGTAAGCAACGAAAAAAACACTGAATCCGTACAGAAACACAAGACGATATGTGTCACTATACTCTTTAAAGGAAACGCCCTCTCTGAAATTCCTAATGCATATTTGATATTCGTTTATAAAACAAAAATATAAATGTAAACGATAAGCTCCCTGCAATCGATCGGTCCAGCATTGTTCGTATATACGGATCCCATGGTCGCTAAGTGCGCTACTTAGGCCGGACTGGCCGATTAATAAATAAGCGAATTCAAAATCATTTTAAACTAAACAAAATTGCTATAGGAAAGAGCGCTTCCGCAACAGTTTCGTTAGTTGTTTATAAAAATCCAACTCCGAATCTGGCGAATTTCCAGGTGTACTTTGAAGCAAAAAAATAAAATAGGTTAGGGGGGCTCTAGTCATAGCGCCAGATTCCGAAGCAGACGTGCCCAGATTCGAGCCCTTACCGCGCAAACTCTGAACAGTACTTGATGAGTTCCCAATATTGACTAAGCCGGTCTACTGGATGAATTGCCTTTCTACACTATACAATGCTTAGTTTAAACTGACAAATGTATGTAAATAATGGGTCAGGTGTTTATATCAAGATCGTAACTTTGATTTAAAGTAAATGTTTGTATAATAGGACTGTTGCTTATATCAGGATTTCAATATTGGTTTAAATAATTATGTTCGCCCGCGCAACCAGGCATCGTTTAATTATTTACGATTTCCTTGATTGGCCTCTCTCCAGCAGAAGCTAGTGTTGTTAGACGATGTTCGCTAACGTGATTCTATGTGGTTTGGGCTTTATCTGAAGTTTTGATAATACGAAAGGTGACCTATGAAGAATCATTTACGGAATAATTCGTCTCATTGTTAAACCATCACCTCGCTTAAGGATCAAACGTAATCTTGGACCGGTAATTTGTATTGTCTCATTTGTCGTTTATGGTGAATGACTTGATATTAATGGTGACTTTGCTATTAACGTCCCTAATTGAATATTTTCCAGCTGGAAAGATGCCGCGTGTTAAATGTTTTCTGGAATGTGCTTTCGTTCCTATTGAAATAAGGCATGAATATTGCTCAATTACACGTGGCTGATGCCTATCAATCATCCAGCCAATTACTATGCATCAAGTTTAATTAAAGATGTTTTGATCTTTCTTTTTTGTCTCGCATTGGCTTAAGAATCATTTCAAAGAACATGAAACAACAAAATCTTCAGTATGAAGTTCTGTTTTACCTACGGCATTTTGCCTTCATTCTCGGTTGCATACCAAAAGTCCACGCAAGAAAACAGAAGTAAACTTCAGGTTTTATTATCTATAGGAAACCGGCAACTTTTATTTTATTTAAAAGAAACATGTTGCGCGATAGGAACTAAACAATTTACCTGATTTTCGGATTGCGTACCGAAATATTTGAATCCACTTTCATCATTATTTTATTTGTTGAATTTCTCTTTTTTTATTTATTTTTAAGCGTTTTGGCAAAAATATTTTATAGATTCCGTGGTATCTCTTTACAGCATCATTATCATAGTAAATGACAGTAAATCAGTAATAAATTTTGATGCCATGTAGCCATATTAAAACCTGTAAATTAGGAAAGATCGGCGATTATAGGAGAGGACGATTTGAGTGCATAGCCGCTAGGCTGATTAAAATACAAGGCAAGACGGCATCGACTATGGGGCAAATTATTGTTTTTTTAATTTATCGCTGTATAATCAACTGTGTCACAAAATCAGCAGAGCAAAAATTTACGGAAAATCGAAACCTGGAACTAGCTGGCTATTGAGCACGATTCGTTACGATATCATAGTTTCCAATCAACAAATTTGATAAACTCGTGAACTCATTACTGGAAGTTCGCTTGCGATTAGCACTATATTGCTTCGTAATAAGACCTGATGTGCCATATCTGGACTAATTGCATTTGATGCGAGATTGTTGACACGTTTTTCTTTAGTTAAATTTCTGTTTCGTCTGCTTATTTTGTCCAATTTCTGTTTTATATCTCATTGTGCTATGCCTATCTCTTTTTCTCTAAACATCACTTTTGTTTGCGTGTATTTTTTTCGATCATCCAAATCATCAAACGCTTGATCGTGTTATGAAATTGATGAACAGGACTCAATTGGCGATCAGATAAGTGAATTCGGATTTCGGATGCACGGCTCATCAGACGACGAGGGTGAAGACGGCGAGGATGATGAAATCGACGACGAGTGCGTTAACTGAATACTTTTCATTAATTATTTAAATGTTTCATACATTGTCGTTGCAATTTTCGGCCTGACAACCGACTTGCCCTGGATGATAGTACAGGCGGTTTTTTTTAAATTACCCCTACTGGTTCTAAAAATCATCTTTCATACCTAGGCGGTTTTGTTAGTGGTTATAATTTTTGTCGGACTAAAATTAACTAGCTACAAAAGTTGGACTAGTGAGACTACTTTATTCTTACCGGTGTATAAAAAATAGCTATCTTACACTCAGCAGATTTCCCGCTTCCATTTTTTGTTTATCGACTAAGTCAGTGTAAAGCCACACGTATCGACGAAACTTTAAACCGGCATAATTATTTGTTTTACCGTGGAGTTTAAATATGTGTTATCCCAAAATTATAATAATGACTGCAATATTTTTAGTCGTGTTTACTTACATGGTTTTTGTGTTATTGGTCTAATTTTTTCTGTCTTTTGTGTTTGACTTTTTTAGTGTTGTAATTCCAGATGATATTGGGTCGACAGTCCCAAACGTAGCTAATATACTATTAGCGCCATTTGTAACGACTTCGACGAGCTGCATAACTTCCACGACAGCTGTGGTTTCGTCAAGCAGTTCGGAAATCGCAATAAGATCTGTTAACAATATTAATGAGAAAGGCTCTTTGAAAGGAGAGTTGGCTGATGATTTGGACTCACAGTGCGTATCTTCGTCATCTTCGAGCACACCATCCAAGGTTACAAATGATGCACCAACAGCAGCGTTCACTGTTTCAACTGTCTCACATCAAGCTGTCACAAGTAGCACGAGTGTCAGTTTGGTTAAGAGGTTAGGTGTTGCGATGAGCGGGTCAACTTCAAAGCCGCAAACAGAGTTGAGTACAACTGCGAATGTACGAAGCAGTAATCTGTCTGCAGCTGGCTTACTTCCCAAACGCCACAAAAGTAAGAAACAACTTCAACCGGACAAATCATCCTCTGTGTCAACATCTGATAGAAACGATGATATTGACGACAAGGAGAAGAAATTGAGGTTAGGCTTGGAGAAGAGTAAAGATAAGGAAAAGGCAATGGAACAGAAAGAAAAGAAGAAAGACAAAGATAAACTAGAAAAGGGGAAACGAAAACGGAAGGAAGAGGAGGAAGTGCAAGAGAATTATTCTGGTGAAAAGGATAGGAAAAAAAGAAAGGCTAAAAAAGAGGTAGATCGAGATAAAAAACAACACAACGATACTGACGAAAAAGAGGCAAAAGCACAGAGAAAAAATAAAAATAAAAGTGATTTGTCTTCAGGAATAAAAGTGAGTGCGGGACCAGCTGCTATCAGTATGCGCATGCTGTGGGGTCGAGAACCAAAACCGGTTTCACCTATTCTACCATCGTCGACTACCGTAGAGGAATCAAGTGCCAAGTCGTTGTCTCAGCTAAACGATGAACATGAAAGCTCCAATTTGAAAAGCAAGAGCCGTAAAAAATCTAAAAATCGTTCTCACCACCAGTTACAAGATGGAGCGTCAAACGATGAAAAGAAGAATGCAGTTTCTACTGGTGGAAATCGGCTAATTGGAATATCGGCGAATGTTCGCAAGCCAAATTTTGGTATGAAGCAATCAGCGAAGTCGGGGCATACTGTCGTGGCCGACGCTGATTCAACTACATCGTCTTTTACTGGTGCAGCGAAGCCGTTAGTCAATGAATCAGTGACTTCTGCGGCGGGCCATCCAAATCGTCGGGAACACAGAAAGCAGCATCGGCGTTCTTCCGGATCAAGGGCTAGATCTGAGCATAAATCGCATGCTGAAAAAGGCGACCCAGTTGAAGATAGTACGAAAATATTGAAGGTGGTCGCACAGGAGGAGTTTACACAGAAAGAAGAGAAACAGTTACCGGACAATGACAATGCGGCTGACGCAGACAGTTTTCCTGACCAAAGCAGCGAGTAAGTTGGCGGCAATTTTGTTTTTTTGTGCACTTATGCTGTTTTATGCCTGTATTTTAAGTATGCAAAAATATATTTCCAATGTGCCAATAACAAAAGAAATTTTACCATATGCAAGAATCGTTTGTTTCTCAGTTTCTCATCTATCTAAAACCGAACACGAACCATTTGCATATCTCAGCTCCGGTCCAGTTTCAATTCCACAACATACTTTTACAGCTGACATAAATCAGAATACGTTGGTTAGCAACAAAGACTCCTATATTGCCAAATTACCATTAGTCTTTATTAATTATCTTAAAAGCCGAGTCTGAAGAACACAAGTGCGAAGCTTCTTTGGTATTCTGCACAATTGCAGACGTGTATTCACCATTTAATTTTAAGCATGTGTTCAAGTTGACATGGTCTTGTTTCTGGTAATTAATTGTCTAATCGATCGGCCTTCGTAATTTGATCAAATGAAATGGTGAATACACGTTTGCAGTTGCACAAAAGATCATTGATACGTAGCATGTATCTTCTCCAGATGTAACGTTTAATATTATTACTAAATGAGTTAGCAACATAGGAAGTTCTGTTAATGAGCAAACTCCAGCCTGATTTATATAATCATAAATAACACGTTCGGGCATTGAGCCTGAATTGGAGGTGGTACACGCAAATCATTGGTCGTTCCCTAATTTCACATTCTCTTTTCGTTTAAATTTTCCTTTCGTTTTTCTTATGTATATAATACCCTTTCTATGTGTAAAAATAAAGACATTTTATCAGATACAAGAAGCGTTTCTGTCTTATATTCTCAAGTATCTACAAATGAACTTATCTATATGTGAATTAAAGAGCAAGACCTAACAGAATGTATAAACGTGGAGAAAGTGTGAAATGAGAGAACAATCAATCAATTGCGCGCATCACCTCCAGTTCGAGCTCAATGTCCGAACATGTTATTTCTGCTTGTATAAATCCGTCTGCAGTTTGTCTATCTATAGAGCCTCGTTTGTGGCTACCTCATTTTTGTCATTGCATTTAGTAATTAATATAAATGTTACGTCTGGAGAACATACATAAGAGGTTTCAACGATATGTTCTGATTGAAATTGTTCTTGTATCTGACATAATGGATTTTTATCTTTGCACAACTGAAGGTTACTATGAATTTTATGAAAGCTCGAGTATCAAAAAAATATTCTAAAATTTGTTTTATTATTTTGGTCGTAGAGCAACGTGTAGTCTTATAAAATTGTGCGTTTTGCCGGAATAAAAATGAGTATTAATGTACATAAATTTATGGTATGACGACTGACCATGTCATTAGAATACGATTGACGACTTTATGGCAGACTTGTCCGACAATAAAATTTACGTATGCATTATTGTTTTTACAAGCGGCAGAGTGAACTTAAATCTCGTACGCAGTCGCTACTACACAAGCTTATGAAATGACAGTTGCACTTGAAGTCCAATAAGGTACAAAGTCACTATCAAGAATCGTTTTGGGTAACGTATTTATCACAATGTATTGTTGGCTATTCGAATCCAATGTCACCTTTCCACTTCTTGAGAGCGGAGTACTAATTGGAAGTGGTTAGTGGCGGTACGAGTCCATATACTATTTTCTTATGAACAACATAAACAAAACTAAATTTTACCGTTAACTAGCTTTCTATTTTGTTTAGCCAACAACTCCAGATGTTCCAAATTGGGGCTATTACAATAATAGTTGTTCGGATTCAGATTATGCGTGGCGCGCTTTGGTTCTTGGTATCATCAGTAGGCCTGCGATACACCGCCCGTTGTCAAAATTTGTAGCTTGCCTTTATATTAAGTTAGTTAACTTAATCTATGGTGAATTTGCGCATTTTTGAAACGAATTTAAAGTTATATTTCACGCAAATAAGTGTACGTAGATTTATGCAAATTAGGTAAATCTCTCTGGAACCACCCGTGCATGTTTATTAGCGAGCTCTTGAGAGAACACAACCTGGACTGTTCTGCGAATAAGCGCATTACCCCGATTTGGTTAGATATCTATCAGCTAAGCGTTTGAAAGCAATAATTGGAAAAATTGTACGGTCCGACCACATCTATCTGGTGGCTTTGATGTGACATTACTGTCGCGTCTAGTTAATTAACACCATTTGCATTGGTTGGGTCATTGTCTAAAAAGCTGCTTGCGCATTCATTTCACCGAGGCAACTCCGCAGATTAGTTGGATTTATAGATGATTTTGACCAGCGATCTCATGGCCGCATATCTTATTCTAGAAAGCGGTCAACTGAAAACACTACACCGTACTCCCACAATTAAACTCTTTGATGGAACATCTATCTTCAGACATTGTTTATCAAATATGCTTAGTTAACTATCCCATCGGCTTAGGCTCTTCTGAAAGCCATTAACGTGAAAGACAATTTTTCTCTGTTTATGTACGAATGCTTGGGTGTTTTTATGTATGCATGTGCTAGAATTCGTTGACATTTTCCATTGCAAAACTTTTCAACTTACGAAAACAAAAGATTTGAATTAGCTTCATTAAATTTTGTAATTTGCATTGAGAAATATACTGAGTCATGGTTTCATTTACAGGATTCATTTGTGAGAAGCGCATAAATATAATTGGAACATAGTTCATCCTGGTTTTTCTATATTTTTAGAGAATTGATGAACCAGATTCGCCAGTTAAAGTTTGAACAGAAGTATGCCTGGTTGTCTGGGTAAGTTTACTTATAAAGTAATTTTATCAAATAACCGAATTTTCTTCTTAATGATTACTCTATTTCTTTTTATCCAAAATTCTCTTGAAGTTTGCCAATTTATTTTAAATACTTCATCCTAATTAAACCTCCATTTACTATTACTATAATGAAGGTTGCGATCGTGTCTCATATGTGCATACATTTTTCAGTATAAACTAAACATTGTATAGTGTTGAAAGGCAATTCACCCAGTGAACCGGTTTCATCCTTATTAGGAACTCATCACGTTCTCTCAAAAATTTCCGCGGTCAGGGCTCGAACCTGGGCACGTCTGCATCCGAATCTGGTGCTCTGACCACTGTACCACCCTGTCGCACACTACACAAAATTTTAAGTTATATACTAATTAATGTTTCTTGTCGATGAAGCTCATATTAAATCCTTTTAGAAACAAAGTTCAAACTAACCATCTCCGCCCGTCATTATGGAGCAGAAACCACGTTACATAGGGAAGTGGTATTGAAATAAATATTGATATAATTTACCGAACATTGGTTGCGCGGGCGGTGATAACAATTACTATAGTTAAAGTTTCTATTTTGATATAAACACCTGTCCCTTTATGTACATACATTTTTCTATGTAATTCATCCAGTAGAACTAATATATATGCAAGTATGTATTAGGTTTTGCGAACCTAGTAACAAATTAGTTCAGTTGTGACCAGAAGGATAAACCAAAGGCAGCATGAACGGAAAGTATAATCTCATGCACATTCGTTTCGTGCTTACTGGCGACTCATCAGTAGGAGCCGGTATTACGCCCTTTAACCACTATATATTTGGTAGAAGAATGTGGAATAATAGGACGGTACAATCTCCTAGACGAATGTGTAAACCTGTAATAGTGAAGCTAACATAATCTGAAGTCAACGACAATACGACTTCAATGCTAACTCACACTATATAATATATATACCGAGTCTGTAAAGGATACTAACACTATGGCTATTGTGTTAGTAACTGATACCTTTTTTGAAATCGATGAGTACCGGAATTCATCCAGTAGACCGGTTTCGTCCTTATCGGGAACTCATCACGTATTGTTTGAAAAGGATCTTATTAGTTTTCATCCTCGATCCTCACAAAGTATTCGATCAAGAAGTGATGGACGGATAACTTGCCTCAGTAATACATGCTCTTTTCCTGAAGTAAGTATTTTTGAATTAGCCTATGGAAGTAAATAAATCGAAACGGAGGGCGGAATGAAAAAGGTGGTTAACTGAGTTGTTATCGATTGTAATTGTATACACTCTTTGTTTCAGCAGATTGTAGCCCAGGTTTTATAGGCGTGCCTCCATTTTTTTTGTTGAAGTTTGAACATCAACACCGTCACTAACAGCAATACAACAGTCTTTAATAGATTATGCTTCATTGCCATGCAACCATGAGTCAATTAAAATTATTGTAAGGAAATAATTTTTACAAAATAACACGTCAAGAATAAAAATTTAAATCAAGAAAAAAATTGTTAATGGATGGTGATTTATGGAGTTGAATTATAATTCAGATCGAGGTACTTACCTAGATAATACACAGAAGTGAGGCAACTTAGAATTCTAAGCACATGTTTATCCGTATTTGTTCTACGGTAATATCAGAAAGTATTAAATTTATGTTTAGGCACATTGTGAATATGACGAGCATATGTATATTTTCTACTTATTTTGCAAATTATTTAGTGTTCAAATGGGAAAACTTGTCATTTCCAATAGAAAATACCTTTATGTATTATTTGGAACACTTTTTTGGGTAAGACGCTTCTGACGCCAAAATTGTACGTACAGTTTTTGGGCGATACATTAGTTATCGAAAATCATAATGAATAAACGGTTACTTTCTTAAATTCAAATAATATCATGGATGTACTTCATTTGGAGATTTAAAGGAATGATCGCATTAAATACTCTTTTCGGTTTTAGATTAATTAGCTTAGCTATGTTGTGCGACGTTTTTGATATATTGTCGTTGGTGTTTATCTCAAACGAGCAAACTTGATTTGAAGAATTGTTATCATCATCCGCGGACGCATTAAATATTTATTTATATACGTGTGGCGAAAGCTGTAAAAATTAATGTTGGTGACTGCACAGAAACTGTGCAACCGACACTTCCGGTCAAACACAATATATGTGAAATTACCAGAAATGAGAGCCGCATATATTTTCTATTTCATACCTTATATATGCATTTCTGTTCAATTTTTGCTAGTCAGTTTTACACCGTACTCGGATGATAATTATAGGAGGTCGTAACACTTTAGTATGTTATCACCGCCCGCGCAACCAATGTTCATTTAATAATAGAAATGTTTTCCTATGTTGTTGGACGACTGGTTAGAAACAATGGGATTGGTGTCAATTTCAAGCTCGCAAATTGCGCCTGGAGAATGTGAATTATTTATTGGAAGAATAATGATTATGGCGCCTTTCTTAATTTTAAAACAAGCCATCCGTGTCAGATTGAAGTCTGTATCTTAAATTCAATGACATTTCGCAGCTTCAAAATAACAGCAAGAGGTAGGGTAATTTCTGCTGTGACATTTATTTATATAAACTGCTTACCTCAATGAAGCTAAGTAATTGCATACTAACTGTTAGACAATTTATCCTGGCATCTTTTTATTTATTTGCGTACATAATTTGTTTGTCTTCACTTCTTCTCCTACGATTAATTGCTCCATTTAGAATTTTAACGAAAATATTAATTAACGTCGAAATAGTTTGTGCCAAATCTGTGTAGACACACAGAACATGCAGTGATTGCAGTTTAACTGAGCCTATATTTAACTGAATGATGGACAGTGAAAGCCACGCAAAAACGCCCACATTCGTTATGAAATCTGTAAACTGTAAGTATGAATGAACTCGTTTATGGCAAATTTATCATTTGATTTTTTTTTTTAAATTTGGCTTGATTAGTTGTCGACTGACAATGAAACTCCAAAAGGAGTATCAAATTTTGCTTTAAACGAAACGTGTTTTGCGACGGAATCGGGCACTTAAGTATTTTTTGAAATTGGATTGCGGAGTGCCAGCTTCATATTTTCCAATGTCGCGTTTTGCGTACGCGGGTAGTAGCTTTGCACGGACAGTTCCACAAAGATCCGATTGATCACAATTTCCAATTTCGTTTTGTCTTCGATCGGGCTGAGTTTGTATTCGTCCCAATGGAAATGCGGTTCTATCACATCTTTGTTTACTGACGACGTTTCGTTACTGAGACAAATTCTATGTTTAAAACCAGTGTTGAGTTAAAATATATATATATATATATATAAATAGAACGGTTTTGGAACGAGGTTACCACATTTGCTTAAATCTGCTATTGTGAGTATTGTGCTGTGGATATAAGTAGACAAATTGGCCTGAAGATGGAAAGGGGATTCACTTTCCGAAACGTCGCCAGTAAACAAAGATGTGATAGAACCGCATTTCCATTGGGACGAATACAAACTCAGTCCGATCGAGGACAAGACAGAAATGGAAAATCAAGCACTTGTTGTGCCCAACATGGTGCTTGCATGCACTGTCTTTAGTTTTACTCCGTGTATTTCGGCTTCCAGTTTCATAGGCCTTTTTCGACGGGAAACACATTTCACACAACATTTGACAATTATTACGTAAAGTGAACACGGATAGTAAAAGTTTTGTCAAGCAAAACAAAGACCGGTAAACGCGTTTTCATGTTGGTGAATATAGTTTACATGTAAAAAATTGCAGTCATTTCAGAAACAGTATGGATGTTCTCAGCCAAAATAAATCTTGCTTTTTTAGACAAATGAACATAACTTCTGGTGTCTACTCTACTGGTCCCAGTCTCGGGATGAAGTCGGTTGACTGTCGGGACACCAACGGTCGTGGTCCCAGTGGAAGTGTCAGCCCTTCGTTTAAGACGGCTACTAACAGTTCTGGTGGTACAGTTTCCGCTGAACATTCAGCTGGTACATCGCCTCCCAATGTTGTAAGCCCTTTCTCCACAAGTCTTCGACAGCCAGCAGAGCCGCTGATAGGATCAGCTGAGAAACAGGCTGGGCTGAGCCACATAGAGGTTCCTAGTCGAGGAAGTTTTTCTAACCGTGAAGAAGCACTGGTTTATCCAATATCCACAAGCTCGGCAGATAGTGGTGAGAATGTTGCTGTTTGTCTGACAGCGCCAAGCCCCAAAAGTATTTTAACTGACAGTTCGCGACCAATGAGCCCATTGTCATCAACTACTGGCATACCATCCACGACGCCGTGTGGGAATAAGTTGACTGATCCAGTTTGTCCTACTCTGATGGCCTATATGAGTCAAGTTCCGAGACCTGTGGCTATTCTCGGCTCTCCTCCGCCATTTTCCTCAGCATTAAAAGGACTACCTACGGTAACTGCATATTCATCAGGTGGGCTTTCGGCATCTTCAAGCAACTTGGTTTCAACGTATGGTCATGCAGGCGTTGGTGCCTTCACTACGGCTGCAGCTGGCTCTACGTACCTGTCTACATCTGCAGCTGCATTGTCTGACAGAGGAGGCGCAAGAGCATTACCAACCAAACAGGGAGTTGATGTCCGAGAAGATAATTCGGTGATAAAATCGCACTGCTCTCAAGCATCAGCGTCGTCTGTTCCATTGGTTAATGTTGAAGTAAGTTGAATGATTCGTGCATAATGTGTTTGGTTGAAGTAATATTGGTCCATTCCATTTATTTCTCTACCTAATTTACTGTGGCTGACCCTCAGGTAGATACTAGATTGCTTTGTGGGCATCCCAGACTACAGCTATCCAAATCGAACGGCAACGAGAGCGCGTCACCTTCCGTAAATGTTTCACTACAATTACAATAGGCATTATTCATGATGTTTCCTGAGAATATTTTGCAAGTAGAACAAACATTTTCATGACACCTAAAACACGTTTGAAATACTTTATGTATTACCGCTCTCCTGGATGTTTATGCTATTATTCAGCAATATTGGCCGCGCCTTTCAGACAAATATCCTTGAAATATATAAATTGTATTTGATGCGCAAATAATTGTGCCGTTTTTTTTCATGTCCATTCTTTTGTAACGTTTTTATTATTTCTTATCATGACAGCAATCGATTGCCACGTTTAGAAACTGCATTCTTACTAAATTTGTCAGAGTGCCTATTTTTATTTACCATTATATAGCCAACCACTTTACAAATGTATACTTTATTTAGTTGGTCTTACACTTATGGACGAATTTCGAAGCAACTCCCTTACAAGATATTTCTCACTGCTTACTGTTTACAATTTCTGCACATGACAGCCTTTACTCAGTATCGTAATGCATGGAGATCGTAAATTCATTTCAGTTAAACAAAGTCCACTGGTATATATATACTTCTATTGTTGCATAGAGCTAACATTATGCAGTTATGTATAAATCATGGATTATCTAGCAGGAAATGTGTTCAAATATAACCAGAGGGATATGACAAAGCCAATATGAACAGAATGTTTTATCTCATGTACACATTCGTTTTGTGTGGAGACTCATCAGGTAAGAAGCGATTCTACGCCCTATACCTTCTTTTGTCAAGAAACGTAATACATTTGGACGGTATAATTTCGTAAACGAATGTGTGTTCAAGCCGAAGTGGAGTTAACTTCATACAAAATCTTTGGCAAAGTGACGTCAAATTACTATCATTATGTATAATATACACCGTACCTAACAACAAATTAATTTAGATATAGCCAGAAGGAAATAAAAATGTCAACATGAACTAAAGGTATCATCTCATTTACACATGCATGTCCTCTTTACCGGATATTCATATGTAGAACGAGTGGGCAGTATGTTCCAGACTCACAATATATTTGGTTAGGAAACATGAAACAAGTAGACGGTGCGTATAAGAACAGTACCGTGGATTCAAATCCAAATCGTCATATATATATATATATATATATATATATATATATATATATATATATATTTATTATATCCATGCCCTTTTAATTAACACAGTATTCTTATAATTAGGAAAACAACACAAATAACAAAGTGGATAAGGCCATTTATTTCGTGAATACTAATCATCTCTTATACAATCATACATATTTATACATTTTGGGTTGTCAATTGGTTATGTTATCGGTGACAAATCTGACTCGTTATTACTGCTGTTTCTTGTTTTGACTAGTAGGTGAGTGTGTATGCGTTTGTGTTTGTGTTGTGTATGTGTGTTTGCATGTAAAGGTCATTCTCGCAGTATTGCGAAGTGATGTCTGAGATCTTGTCATTATTGTTTTGATAACTTGAGAGTTAGCCATTTGTGCAAATTGTTCACTGTTATCTATACAAGTGCTATTTTTCCCAGTATAGTTGATCGTTTCACCCCGCTGCGCAAGGGTGCTATTTTCGCTTGGTAACAACGCTAATGTCGATTGTCGTGTTAAACGCTCACACTGTTTGGAGACTTCTGTCATCGTATGCGACTCTGTTATCTCAACTTCACCTTGTTGCCTCGTATGCGCCTCTGTTATCTCAACTTCACCTTGTTGCCAATCCGATTGTACGTTTGTTGATTCTAGTCGAGGGCCTGTTGGTTCTTGGCTGGATACTAGTAGATTGTTGTTGAATTTTGTTATCCTTGGCCAGTCGATAAGGATATCATGTTGATGAAACTTTTGAATGTTAAGGTCGGGTGCTTGTTGTTTTATGTAAAGTGCTTCGTAGATGAATAATAATTTTTCGGATTTTGCTTTATGTAGAATTGTGAAATTGGTCGAATTGACAGGGTGCCCCGTTGCCAATATATGATCGGAAATAGCTGATTTTCCTGACGGTGGCAAGCCTTTGTTAATCAATTTCTGTGGCAAATGTTGCTGGATTCTGCTTATCAATTGCTTCTTCGTACGTCCGATATATGTGCTACCGCACATACATGAGAATTTATAGACTATGAATGATTTGGAGAGAAGTGGCAATTGATCTTTGGCATCCAACCTCATGATTCTCTGTGTACTGAATGTCATATTAACTTTAACACTGGGAAAGTTGTCCTTAGTTATTCTATTCAGCCGCCGTGCAATTATTGAGGCTGGTATGTCGCCTCTAAATGGTAAGTTTAGGTAAACCTGCTTGCCGGTGTCCTCTCTAGTACGAATTTGCCGTGGTCTAATGTTGACATCAATGAACCGCTCTGGGTAGTTGTTCATTAGCAAAATATTCCTGAGGTAGCCCAGTTCTTCCTCAATCTTGTGTTCAGAGCAGATCTTCCTGATTCTGTTCGCTAGGTTGTTTACTAAGTTTCTTTTGTGGGATTTTGGCACACTACTGTTGTAATGGATGTATTGTCCAGTGAAAGTGGATTTTCTATGTATGGCCAGTGTCAAATCTCCGTTTGCTTCTCGAGTGAGTTTGATGTCAAGGAATGGGAAACTGTCGTCTTTCTCTACTTCGAGAGTGAATTTGATGTCTGGATCGACTCCATTTGCTTGTTTGAGGATTTCGGAGGGGTCTGCTGCTTCTGAGATGAACAACAAGATATCATCTACATACCTTTTGTAGAATGCGCACTGGTCAATTATACCTTTCAGACTCGTTTTTTCCAGGTGATACATGTATACATCTGCCATGTATGTACATCTCATGTATGTGCGGTAGCACATATATCGGACGTACGAAGAAGCAATTGATAAGCAGAATCCAGCAACATTTGCCACAGAAATTGATTAACAAAGGCTTGCCACCGTCAGGAAAATCAGCTATTTCCGATCATATATTGGCAACGGGGCACCCTGTCAATTCGACCAATTTCACAATTCTACATAAAGCAAAATCTGAAAAATTATTATTTATCTACGAAGCACTTTACATAAAACAACAAGCACCTGACCTTAACATTCAAAAGTTTCATCAACATGATATCCTTATCGACTGGCCAAGGATAACAAAATTCAACAACAATCTACTAGTATCCAGCCAAGAACCAACAGGCCCTCGACTAGAATCAACAAACGTACAATCGGATTGGCAACAAGGTGAAGTTGAGATAACAGAGGCGCATACGATGACAGAAGTCTCCAAACAATGTGAGCGTTTAACACGACAATCAACATTAGCGTTGTTACCAAGCGAAAATAGCACCCTTGCGCAGCGGGTGAAACGATTAACTATACTGGGAAAAATAGCACTTGTATAGATAACAGTGAACAATTTGCACAAATGGCTAACTCTCAAGTTATCAAAACAATAATGACAAGATCTCAGACATCACTTCGCAATACTGCGAGAATGACCTTTACATGCAAACACACATACACAACACAAACACAAACGCATACACACTCACCTACTAGTCAAAACAAGAAACAGCAGTAATAACGAGTCAGATTTGTCACCAATAACATAACCAATTGAACAACCCAAAATGTATAAATATGTATGATTGTATAAGAGATGTTTAGTATTCACGAAATAAATGGCCATTATCCTCTTAGTTATTTGTGTTGTTTTCCTAATTATAAGAATACTGTGTTAATTAAAACGGCATGGATATCATAAATATATATATATATATATATATAAAAGGTCGCAGAGGCAAATCATTACATATACCGACTTCGTTTTTATTAGGATTTCGTCAGGTACTTGGCACTATTTGATAACTTTTTGCTATGTTCAGTTGTATTGATCTATATATATATATATATATATATATATATATATATATGCGTATGTTTCAATGTGTATTTAGATATTTCGGAGAAATGTATATATTTTATGTAAAAGTTTTTGTTGGCACGTTCGTTGTATATCGAGAATTATCATTTCAGCGGAAGTCCTAGAAAATCCTATTTAATTTATCATAGTTAGGTATCTCGTTTGACTTTTTGCTGTATTTTGTTCACTGCTTTGAAGAAGCAGTAGATGCCTATGTGGAAGACCGACTCACATGAGCTGGCGAACTGTGCGGTGAATCGACTTTTTGTCATTAAACCATAATGTAGTCAAGTCAAAATTTATAGAAAAAAATCGATATCGTCACAGCACTACAAAACCAAATATAGAAATGGTTTAAAAATACAATTTAAATTCTAAAATTTCGCAAGATCTGTCTAGAAAGCCTTAAATTTATTCATTTTGACAAAAAACGAAGTTCCTGTTACTTCATCTTGGTTACAGAAAATCTTCATCGGAAGCTTCATTTTAACGGCTTGCATACTCTACACATCGATTGCATAGTCTCACCTCAATTTGTTAGATTAAAAATTGAAAAACAGAAAAAAAATTAACGGCCATGATTTGTAAAAAAATGTTACTTTCCGGTGACCATCACTCAGCTCTCATTTTACACTTGGTCACAAGTATAACTGTTGTTGTCGTATGTATTTTCGCTGTTGCGTATGCTTCCCATGCAATTATCACTGCTGATTCTTTTCGTGCTTCTACTTTGTCTCAGCGAGTTGATCGTTTCGATACACGCCTGAATAGCCAAACATGTTTGAACTATTTCTGCGGGATCGCCATTACCATCAAGACGCGCGGTCAGCCGCTCCAGAGTTTGCACAACTTTATTGAGAACATTCTCATGGACAATATCGTAGATGCTATCGGACGATGGTTCTGTGCAAAGATTGAAAGTGCCAGAAAGAGCAGTTCCAGCTGTCGAAAGGTCGCATGTTGTGCGAGGCAGCGAATCCTGCAATAAAGTTGAAGGTTGAATCTGAATATCCTGAACAGGAGCATGAACAGATTCCGATTGCACATCAGCAGAATGAACGAAAACTATCATGGGGAAATAAGATATTTTAAAAATATATGCATATTAGTAAACAAATAGGAATATAATAAATGTGTAATGAATGCAGTCCAGTTCGCTTAATTTTTGGTTGCTTATATATGCATTACGAGTTGATCCTCGTTAGGCAGTTTGATGTCGTGCTCTGATGATAACTACAGTAAGTCGAAACGCGTCAGTACGTAACTGATGGTAGTTTTGTTATACTGTGTGACTGGACAGATACAATAGGATCGGTGGTTACCTCAAAGTTCACACATGTTATTCAAATAATTATCACCGTTTGCGCAATCAATAATTGTTTCATTTTACAACACATATATATGCGACGAAAACTACGAAAAGTTCACGTTATTAATTGCACATAAATTGTGCAGCAGACATTTCCAGTCGAGTACATGTTATGAAAGACTACTAGAGATGAGGAATGCATATATAATCTTCCATTTCTTTAAAATGAGTTCCGGATTGATCATGTGTTCCGTCGGGCTCTGAATGTGTGCTTAGAAAGTCGAAACGAGGCAGTACGTGCAAATTACGGTAGTTATCCTATGTTGTACAACTAGTTAGATAAAATAGGGTTGAGGTTTATCAAAATCTTAACAAATCATCCATTTTTGATCAAAAAACCCATGTTGGTGTTTTTAGAGGAAAACAGAGTTCACTGGAGAGGCCTTGGTAGTTCCATCATATTGAGAGGGCCTCCTGTAGCGCACTGTGTGGCAGACTTACATCTTCTTCTGTTTACGTTTGCATGTATGCAAATATTACCAATAATCTTACCATTAGAATAGCCCGGTAGAGATTT
>JAQBSW010002071.1:0-25000 GCA_029291075.1 Eudiplozoon nipponicum | reverse complement strand
ATCTGTTAATCTTAAGCTTCTTATTATCATCGATTTTAAGATACCGATTTTCATTCTATATGGATGATTTGAATTCGAAATTAAGAAGGATACCTGAGTAAGTATCCTTCCTATAAACATCCCGTTCTAGTTTTGTACCATTTCTAATTAACTTGACATCCAGAAATGGTAATTCGCCACATGATTCATTTTCAATTGTAAATTTAAGCTCGCTCACCTGATTTGCTATGTTTAAGAAATTTATCAGATGATCCTCCCCGTGATTCCAAATAACTAATATATCATCCAAATATCGTACATACAATCAATTCAAAACAAACGAGAACACATACACACAGGCATGACGTACGCTTATCTAGTGAGTTGTCATTAATTGTCATTATATCACTGTAACCTCATTGCGAAGAGTGTATACATGTAGACACATACACAAACCAATTTAACATACACTTTCCTAACATTTTTATAAAAAAACGTTATGCTTAAGAGATCTAAAATCAAGTATAAATGAGGCGGTTTAAATTAATATTTCCACTTGACATATTGATTGTCAACTAAGTGTGTGATGTGTTTGGCATTGAAAAAGGGGCTCCGTAATTGGAGACCCGAAATATCTGCGAAAATCATAATGACAGTGGATTCAAATATTTCGGTACGCAATCCGAAAATCAGGTAAATTGTTTATTTCCTGTCGCGCAACATGTTTCTTTTAGCAATAACGCTGTTATATGTACTGTGATTGTGGTATATGTTGATAAAACCAGTGAGCTCAATTTCTTATTGCTAAATAACTAAAATAATTTCAAGCAAAAATCACTATTCATTAAACATATGTTAGGTTCTCATGTGAGTGCACTCAATGTGCGAACATTCAAGCAAATAGGTAGCAAGAAATTTAGGAAACATGAGGCATGAATAAAAAGTGATATACTTTGCGTATCTGTAATTGCAGTCCAGAACTCTACGAATATTTTAGAATAATTTGCACTAAATTTATCTACGTGTGGTTGGCCTCGAACCTCTGGTACGGCCGAATTTTTTCAAACCAGACAATTGGGAGTTGGAATTACCCCCGCGCACGAGTTGAAATATATTTGAATTAATAGATCCATTAACAGCTGAATTCGTTCAGCACGCTTAAAGAAGTCCACGAAAACAAAGGCCAAAAACATTAATCAACTTAGCTATTTTGTCATATCTGAGTATCTCAACAACAAACACAGCACAGACGACAGCAAAGGCGCTTTCTACTCCGACCTAGTTTCCTCAATAAGTAAGATGAGATCTTCGGATATGGTCTTGGTTATGGGCGACATGAATTTTTAAGTTGTGCGTCCAAGTGACGCAGAACCTTTTTGAGATAACAGACAAACTTGAAACGCAATGCGCAGCGATAACTTTTAAAAACTGCTAGATAGCTATCTACACGTATTGCAAAGTGTTGCGTCCCAGCAGCTAAAGATTGACACAGATCATATAGCAAATAGCTATAACTATTAAGTCCGTATCCAGGATTGAAATTCGTTTTGAAAAACGTATTTCACTCATACTATGCACTCACTCGGTTTAGATTTGCCCTCACATTTGCAGGGAAACCAATTAAGAATACATCTCAAATAAACGTAAGCAAACATGAACAGCCGTCTTCCCTAAAAAATACGAAGACTTACTAAAGTCAAAATTAAATGCAAGTTATGATGAAAATCGGAACGTACTTTGGATGATGATAAAATCCGCTAGGAATAATGCAGGTACCTCTGTTTGAGAAAATGGATTTTTCCGTAGCATGTTTCATTGGATCTATGATAAGTCTGTAAAGGTTCACGAAACTAAAATCAGGGCTTTATTATACAATCATTTTGGTAATGAAGGAAATCATATGAAGTACACAATGAACAAAATATTCGAAAAATCACATCATTAAATCACGAATTCGTAAAGTTGGATGTCATGCTGTAAAATATAATCTTCTATATTCTTTAGCTTAACTTATATTTGTGCAAACACGTAGAGCAATTAGAAATCTTTAAGATGTTTGAGTAAAAAGCCATGCTTGAAGATTTTCATATTAGGGTGAAAAGATGCTGGTAAAATCTTTGGCTTTTTGCAATCAAGGTCACCAGCGAGTGAGGCTGTTTACAGGATTCGGTTTTTTTTGCTTTGATTGGTTAAATAGACAGAGATAGATAGATAGATAGATAGATAGATAGAAATGTAGATGGATAAATAGAAACACATGGATAGTCAGAAAGATAGACAAAGAAATGTCTGATAGCGTTAGTGTCCAACTTTAAAACCAGCTCTGGCGTTCGACTATGTTGCCCCATTGATTCAACTTTTTTTATTTTTGTAAAAGATTCCATTAAGATTATAATCTCACACAATTTCAAGATACAGTTGTCAAAGTTCTTCCATACGAAAGATTAGTCAACTTTGACTATGCATTCGACTATCGGTGCTTGAAAAGCAAGTCCATGTATGCTACCAACAACAAATAAAGAACACTGACGTGCTTTTTAATTTGACAAAAAGTGCTCCTCCTTAGGCAAAAGTAAGGCTCCAACAGCGCTTCCTCTGTTTTGCTGTAGTTTTGTGTTTAGTTAGATTACCAAATAAAATATTATTCCATAAGCAAATTGACGTAAAGAGCAAAATAAAAAGATTTTTAAATGGCAGAAGCAGCTAAATTCAACCACAATTAAACTGTTTAGTATAAGTCATCTTTAAACGATACTTATCGTTGTACAGCTCTGTCAACTTGCAAGTTGTTTCCGCGGTATTCTACTGCGGGACATTTGATAGCACTCACAGGTCGGAAAAATCCTGATTCCTTTACATTTCCAGGTGCACAGCTTGGCCTTCGCAATGCTTGATGGGTTCATCAATCACTCTGAAGCTGTCCACAAACAGGTCGTCCGAAGATTCTGTTGAACCGAGTTTTTTCCGAATTGTTCCCTACTTTTCGAAACTTCATTTCTAGTTCTATCGTCAAGGATGACATCATATTCACGTGCACATAACTTATTTGTAGGAGATCCTGCGTGATATGTTATCAACATGTGCTCTTTGGCGCTTATGTTACAAATTCCTATTAGTAATATTATTCTTAAATGCTTTATTCTAAGATTGCAGAGTTGAAGGTGAGGTGTGATTTCGTTGTAGAAGTGATACAGTAAAACCGCAAGGAAACTATATTGCTGAAGTCAAATTGCCTCAAAGTTTTCCTAGCTTAGATCTTGTTGTGTAGCTGTCTAGGTGGCGCCAATTTTGTGTGTTGCGTAAGTAGATATCGCGAACTAGGCTAGATCCACCATTTCATAAATCAATCTCCTACAAAACTCCTTCGTAAAAAAATTATTTTCTGCTTCTCTTATTATTACCACTATTGCTGCTACTACGGCTATGATTATTGATGTTACTACTGCTACTATAAACAGTAATTATATTTATAATAATGGCAATAGTAAAACCAATAATTACCTTATGGTTATTATAACTATTAAAATTACTAAATCAATCCATTCTTTTTTCTCATGGTCTTGCGACAGATAAGAATCAGCTATTAAATGTTTTCCAACTAAATAATTACTTGAAAGTAGCAAACATTATTTCTCCTCTACGCTACCCTGCACAGCGTTGGCTCTTCTACAGCATTAATACACATACGTATGAGACTGAACCGTTGAACCGTCTTAAATTTATTGATAAAATATTCAGAAGTTGCTGGCTTCTACTGCCAAGTAATCAGTAACTAAGAAACGCATTCAGTTCTCGCAGATATTAGCATTTTACTCTGGTCCTATTTTACCCAACGACTAACTAAATAATCCATGCCAAGTAATTGGAAATTCTTAAAATAAAAATATAAATGCGGCTGACAAGCAATTGATATTAACTTTTCATATATTTGTGCTCTAAATATTACATTTCCACATAATAAATAAGAATATTGCTGCTGTTTAAGACTCTTCCATTAATTGCAGAAGATATTTTTCAAAATCGGATGATATTTTTAGGTTAAACATTTACATGTTATAACTTGAAGACTTCTTGATTGAAACAAGCAGTAACGCCTGTGAGTAATGATAAAGTTAGACGAAACACACCTTAAAACATGAAAAACGAATGAAATTTAAAATTACGCCTAACTGATCAGGAAACAGTCTAGAAAATACACAAACGGAAGAAAGGAAATTCAAATAAAAAGAATACACGCTTACAACTTTTGTTCTTGCAAATGATTCAGTTGGCCATAATTGTTTAATGAATAGATCAATCCGCAAAGAAGAAATGGACAATCAATAGCTGACCATGAAATTTTTTTGCAATATTTGCTATGTAATTATAAGTTGAATTCATGTGGCGAAATACACAGATATCAAAGCAAGATTAAAACAATAGCAAATAGTGCATAACATCTTCGACATTGGTTAATGAGACAACAAAACTAGATCAATAAATACGAACGATGTACATAGAGCTCGTATATTCGAATAACCATAGTTTGAAAGTCGATGCGACTTCTTGAAAATGCTGTCATTAAGTATAGCTCGCCACAACATCTTGCGCAAAACAGAATCTATAAAGGATGTATAGTCCGAAAAGGTGACGATATTGAGCTATTAAAATCCATTGAGTAAACTGAGATTACGGCGGCGAATAGCTAATTGTGTATTAACCACTGCGTACCTGATAACAACTTAGTTAAAAAATCCGGATGAATACACCAATTCCAGCATGAATAAAGTTATAATACCTTGTAAACACGCGTTCCGTTATTAATGGCGACTTCTCAGTAGAAGCCGATACTACGCTCTATACGCCTAATAAATTTGGTCAATAAATGTGAAGCAGAAGGACGATACTATGTCCTGTACGAATTATTTCAGTTGTGACCAGAAAGATAAACCAAAGGCAGCATGAACGGAAAGTATAAACTCATGCACATTCGTTTCGTGCTTATTGGTGACTCATCAGTAGGGGCCGGTATTACGCCCTTAAACCACTATATATTTGGGTAAAGAATGTGGGATAATAGGACGGTAGAATCTCCTAAACGAATGTGTAAACCTGCGATAATGAAGCTAACATCAAATAGTCTACGACATTGCGACTTCAACGCTGACACACTATATAATATATATACCGCGTCTGTAAAGGATTCTAACACTATGGCTATTGTGTTAGTAACCGATACCAACATTATTGTACCGAAAAGCGTGTCGTGGTACTAACACTATAGTTTCCGAGTCGGTATTACGAAAATCAACATGATGGATATCAATTTATGCTTTTAAATCGTCGAATTCGAGGAATTACAACAATTGAACACCCTATATATATATATATATTAGTTACATATATATATATATATTATCAGTTAGCGCTGAAGTCGCATTGTCGCAGACTATATGATGTTAGCTTTACTATTGCAGGTTCTTAGACATTCTGCCCGAAGAGATTGTACCGTGGTTACCGGCAAGTAATACCGGCTCCTACTGATGAGTCGCCAGTAAGCACGAAACGAATGTGAATGAGATTATACTTTCCGTTCATGCTGCCTTTGGTTTATCCTTCTGGTCACAACCGAACCAATTTGTTACTAGGTTCGCAAAACCTAATACATACTTGCATATATATTAGCTCTTCGCAACAAACAGTATTTAACTGTAATATATTGAATTGAATGACGTCATGCTTACCGCGAAATGTGATAACTGATATCGATGAAGGCCAGAGTGTATGGTTTAACTGGAGTAACAGGTGCTCGGAAATTGTTGTAATTCTCAATTTGGGTGAACTTTAGCATAAATTTATATCCATCAGGTTGGTATCATGTACCGACTCGGAAACCATAGTGTTAGTGTCCGGTAATAATCGATTTCAGGAAAGGGAGCAGTTACTAACACAATAGCCATAGTTTTAGTATCCTTTACAGACTCGGTATATATATTATATAGTGTGAGTTAGCGTTGAAGTCGCATTGTCGTTGACTTTAGATGATGTTAGCTTCACTATCGCAGGTTTACACATTCGTCTAGGAGATTGTACCGTCCTATTATTCCACATTCTTCTACCAAATATATATTGGTTAAAGGGCGTAATACCGGCTCCTACTGATGAGTCGCCAGTAAGCACGAAACAAATGTGCATGAGTTTATAATTTCCGTTCATGCTGCCTTTGGTTTATCCTTCTGGTCAGAAATGAACTATATTGTTACTAGGTTCGCAACACATAATACATACTTGCATATATATTAGTTCTCCGAACAAACAGTATTTAACTCCTGTACCTATGTTTATTCCAGCAGAAATGGAATTAACTTCGATTCAAGTCTTCGACAACGCAACTTAAAAACCAACTCACTTTGTATAATATATACCGAGCTTGTAAAGTCTACCAATACTATGATTGCCGAGTCGGGACATGGTGCCAACGCAGTGGATTTCACTATATGCTAAATTTTACCAATATGTAGAATTACAACTTCTAATTTTCTCAAACAGTATCGACAATATAACTTTTACTTAAGCTAATTTTCAAAACCTAATTTAACTTATTTGTTACTAGGTGAGCAATACCTAACATGACTTGGGTCGAAATGTGTAAAATCTAAAAGTACAGCGGCGAACGTAGCCTTAGGGTATGCCTGACATTTAATGTCTATTGTCTTTGAATATTATAACAAATAATTTTTAAATAGAAAACATTTAGTAAAAATTGCATGTTTATTGTGGGTTATTTCGAGAATACTCAACACATTACAATCGTTCATACATATTCATTTTGGGATTTCCCTTGATTAATTGGATGGGAGCTGGTCTTGTTTCTAGTTTTACATATTTTTTTATTGATGGTGGTTTAACGCGGGTTGATTTACGAGTTTGTGTATCTCTAGGTATGTGTGTGTGCGCGCGTGTAGCGGTCATTCTTATCGTAAAACAAATTGATTATCTGAGTTATGACTAACAGGATAGTTCCCCGTCACTTCCTTTGGTGGACAATTTACGTATACATCTGTCGGTATACATAATCGGTCCACAATACATCGCAAGTAATAAGAGCAAACTTGTTTTATTAGCTTCTTTCCCATATTGTGGATTGATGAAGAATATCTACAGAGGTATTCCAAATATTTCTATCAAAGAATGTGACTGGAGAAATTCTATGCTAGTTACAACACAGACTGGTAAATTATGAACATCTGTTTCACAAACCACTTATAATTCTTATAACACAAAGTGATGTTTGATATCCGGTTATTATTGTATTAATGCATTGAGTTTAAACCAAGTTTTCGCTTAATTGGCTGTTGCGCATAATAATGTTTTTCCTTTCGTATTTTCATGAGTTTTATTTGTCCCCCGGCCATTATCCACAATAAACGAATAATTTATTATGAAATCTGTTTTATTTCACATGAAAAAATACTGTTTAATATATATATATATATATATATATATATATGTGTGTGTGTGGGTGTGTAGTGTTTTGTTTGTCTGTGGTTTTTTATATAAACTAAATATTTGCGAAGGTAACAAATATAGCTTTCATTTGTTTACAACATTTTATGCATTTACCACTAAGAAATACACAAAGAATTGAGCATACCGCGTACGCTTCAAGTCAACCAAATTTACCAGAAGTAATGAATACTTATTTGTGCTTCAGATATTTTTGTCTATTTTTTAGTACAAGACAGCCAATGCTGACAAAAACTACAGGTTACGCCCGCTAGCCAAAGTCCTGCTGAATTGAGGCGTTCTCGATATTTGCAACTGCAAGGACCACACGTGTGTGCATATTAGAATTTGGCACTATAAAAAGAATAGGAGGCGTGACAAATATCCATCAAATGAAAAATTGAATATTGATAACGCATAAATGTAGACTATACTTGTAGTATTAGTTCTTAAGCATGAATTGTAGACATAACTTTTAAAAGAAACATGTTGCGCGACACGGAATATAATATTTACCTGATTATCGGGTTGCGATCCGATTTGTTTGCATCCGCTGTCTTTCTGGTTTTTGTTCCAAAATTTTCGATATCCAGAAACGGATATCTTTTTCAATGGAAAGCTCATCACAATAAGTTGACAATCAATATGTCAAGTGGAAATATTAGTTTAAACTGCCCCATTTATACTTGTTGTTAGATCTCTTAAGCATAAAATGCTAGGAAAGTGTATGTCAAATTGGTTTGTGTATATGTCTGCAAGCGTACGCCATGTCTGTGTGTGTGTATTCTCGTTTGTTTGTGATTGAGGAGTAATCAACTATTGCACGTGTACACTCATCCCAGTGAAATGACAGCGATTTAGCAACATCTGACTAATCACTAGATAAGCGTATGCCACCTCTGTGTGTTTGTGTTTGTGTGTGTGTGTGTGTGAGTGTTTGCTTAAGACTGAGAAATAATCTGTTACATGTAATTAACGGCACGTGTAACAGAAATTCACATGAAACTAAAATGATAATTGTCATTTCCTAAACGCACACGTCAGACCTATTTTTACACGTACTATCCTAAATGAAGTTATTACGAGTGGCATACTGGTGAGGAGGGGTCAAGATACTGTGAATAAAGTAAATAATTTAGAGTTAGCAAAATCAAGTTTGAAACGGAAAAGTATTTTATTAAGGTGGATATTTAAAATAAAATAAAAAAGGAGATCGTAAAAGAAGTTGAAAATTGTGTGATAAAGAAAGATGCAAACATAAACGTTTGCTAAAAGGTGCTACACTAACAACAGAAAGTAAGATAACAGTTAAGATAAGATAACAAGTAATCAAGGATTAAATAATAGGACAATTAAAATTAAATTAGGCGATATTGAATTACTCGCTCTCCACATCTGTAAGTTAATATCAGTCCATTGTTCTTATTCTTTTACTTGAGCGAGTTTCTGATTCTGATTCGGATTCGTGCAATCTTCGTTTTCTACCATTATTTAGTGCTGTATTCCAAATAGGACCTAGTGATTTTTCTACGGCTGTTTCATTCATTATGTCATTTCTCGATTTAATTTCGATGGATTCTCTAATCAGTCTAGTCGACCTGTTACGGCTACAGATTGATATACGTCTGCACCCATCCCAATTAATGGTGTGTCCTGTCTCTACTGTATGGCGTGCAAGATCTGATCTATTAACATGGGCATACTTGCATGCGGTTTTATGTTCTCCTCGTCTAACCTTAATTGGGCGCATGGTTTCACCCACATACATCAGGTTACAGTCGTTACATGGAATTTCATATACTCCTGATGTGTCTAACGGTTCTATTTTCTCCTTTTGGTTGGGAAGTTTAATACCCAGGGTAAGGGTCTGTTTTAAAATAGTACGTATATTGTATTTTGCTGCTATCATTTTGATTTTCCTACTTAGTTTAGAGTCAGGTATAATCATTACCCTCCTGTCATCTTTTAATTTGTTTGACTTCACGTACTTCCAGTCATGATTAAATTTACTTATAACGCTCATTATAGTTGCTTCAATTAACTTTAGAGGATACCCATTAGCACTGAATATTTCTCGCAGTCTACCTAATTCAAAATCTCTGTTTTTATCTGTTAATCTTAAGCTTCTTATTATCATCGATTTTAAGATACCGATTTTCATTCTATATGGATGATTTGAATCGAAATTAAGAAGGATACCTGAGTAAGTATCCTTCCTATAAACATCCCGTTCTAGTTTTGTACCATTTCTAATTAACTTGACATCCAGAAATGGTAATTCGCCACTTGATTCATTTTCAATTGTAAATTTAAGCTCCTCACCTGATTTGCTATGTTTAAGAAATTTATCAGTTGATCCTCCCCGTGATTCCAAATAACTAATATATCATCCAAATATCGTACATACAATTTAGGATTTAGGGGCGTTATATCTAAGAGAGTCTTCTCCATGTAATGCATGAAGATATTAGCTATTGGAACCGATAGTGGTTGCCCCATTGGAACACCTCTAATCTTCTTATAAAATTCATTCCTAAATTTAAAATAAGTGAAGGACATACATACGTACATCATTTCCATGACGTGTCTTGTCGTCATTTTGCTTCCTTCCAATGTTGCTGGTTGATCAACCAGGAAACGTTGAAAATAGTCTAGTGCTTTAGGTACTGGTATATTGGTGTACATTGACACCACATCTAAACTCGCCAAACTATCGTTTTCATTAAGCTCACATTTATCTACAATCTCAACCAAATGGTATGAATTCATCAAAATATTGTCTAAGAAGTACGAATATTTCTATATTCTATGACAAAGAAACTTAGACATTTTATATGTTGGAAAGTGTTGGACATTAACAATAATTCTCAAGGGGTTGCCTGGTTTATGTATCTTTACTAAACCGTACACTCTAGGAGCGACTGTATCTCTTTGTATGAGAGCGTTACCATGCACTTGATCTAATTCTCCTTCAGCAATCAAATTATTGACCAATAATTTAACTTCTCCTTGTAGCTTATCCGTAGGATCAATATTAATTAAGCATTTGCAGCTGTTTCTCATTAAGATTTATTTTAGAGAGGTTTACCTCTCGATTAGTTACAACAAGACATGTCCTAACTGTGGTCTGTCTATAGATGCCCAAATTTCCTAACTTTCTATCATGCCTGATGTGAACCTTTTTTTATCTCCCTATTACGTGCGCCATCAGTAAAAACCTCTATACATTTAAAGTCATCCGCGTGCAAAAAAGAAAGTAACATAGATCTTATTTTAGTTTTCTCTCTAATTAGTCCATATTTGCGTTTTTCTAAATCCCTAATCAATGTATTCATTATGTTCAAAGTCAGTTCATGTTTAAGAGATCTACCTTTATCATTTAAATGAAATGGCAATTTAAATTTAAAACATTTAGGAATTACACAATGTTTTAAACATATTTTAATGAAACGAATATTTTCCACTTGCCTTACTAATTGTTTTTTTATGTGATGATAGCGATTTTGCAGCTTCACTGTTGTAGCACCGTATTTAGTACCTAAATAAGATTTAAAAGAAACATGTTGCGCGACACGGAATATAATATTTACCTGATTATCGGGTTGCGATCCGATTTGTTTGCATCCGCTGTCTTTCTGGTTTTTGTTCCAAGGAGGAGAACATAAAACCGCATGCAAGTATGCCCATGTTAATAGATCAGATCTTGCACGCCATACAGTAGAGACAGGACACACCATTAATTGGGATGGGTGCAGACGTATATCAATCTGTAGCCGTAACAGGTCGACTAGACTGATTAGAGAATCCATCGAAATTAAATCGAGAAATGACATAATGAATGAAACAGCCGTAGAAAAATCACTAGGTCCTATTTGGAATACAGCACTAAATAATGGTAGAAAACGAAGATTGCACGAATCAGAATCAGAATCAGAAACTCGCTCAAGTAAAAGAATAAGAACACTGGACTGATATTAACTTATAGAGGTGGAGAGTGTGTAATTCAATATCGCCCAATTTATTTTTGATTAACTTATTATTTCATCCTTGATTACTTGTTATCTTATTTCATCGTTTATCTTACGTTCTGTTGTTAGTGTAGCATCTTTTAACAAACATTTATTTGCATCTTTATTTATCGAACAATTTTCAACTTCTTTTACGACCCCCTTTTAATTTTTATTTTAACTATCCACCTTAATAGAATACTTTTCCGTTTTTCTAACTCTAAATTTTTTACGTTATTTACAGTATCTTGCCCCCTCCTCTCCAGGATGCCACTCGTAATTACTTCATTTAGGATAGTACGTGAAAAATAGGTCTTACGTGTGCATTTAGGAAATGACAGTTATCAGTTTAGTTTCATGTGAATTTCTGTTATACGTACCGTTAATTACATGTAACAGATTATTTCTCAGTCTTAAGCAAACGCTCACACACACACACAAACACACAGAGGTGGCATACGCTTATCTAGTGATTAGTCAGATGTTGCTAAATCGCTGTCATTTCACTGGGATGAGTGTACACGTGAAATAGTTGATTACTCCTCAATCAAAAACAAACGAGAATACATACACACAGACATGGCGTACGCTTGCAAAACATATACACAAACCAATTTGACAGACACTTTCCTAGCATTTTATGCTTAAGAGATCTAACAACAAGTATAAATGGGGCAGTTTAAACTAATATTTCCACTTGACATATTGATTGTCAACTTATTGTGATGAGCTTTCCATTGAAAAAGATATCCGTTTCTGGATATCGAAAATTTTGTAGACATAACTGTTCAATACTAAGAAACTAACATAATAATTTAATTCGTAACTTTTTTGTCGTAAATTTTATTCAAAGTGTTAAGATTTTCAATTTTAAAAGATAGTATTTTCACTTTCTTATTTGTTCGCAATTTCATGAGAGATTTAAAGAATTCAACAAGTCAGTGAAGAGAATGACGTTATAAATACAATGTCAGCATTTCTCAAAGTCTATTTGAATTTCTTCACGATACACGCGCTACACTTTCTATATGTTCAGACTCTCCAAACGGAAGATGCGCCTTATAAGTAAAATTTACAATGTGATGCATTCGCTAAGAAGATAAATGGTGATGCGACTATTATGACATCGGTGTGGAATTGTTGTCGTCAAACGCACAGTCGCCATCAAATTGTTCAGTTTATTCCGTCATACGGCTCAAGTCTATTTTGAGGCGTTCGTTCGGGAGATGTAAATCTTTATAGATATAGAAGCTGAAGTCGGAATTGTACAGGCAGAAGTAGTATGTTCGGGCAATGAGTTTAAACTGAAGGTGATACAAGCAACCGATTAGTTGTACATTTAATTCATATTCTCTCCACGTTTTCATTGTTATTTTTATATTATATATATATATATATATATATATATATACTTGAGAAGAATATGAGAAAGAAGCGGTTCCTTTATTTGATAAAATTACTTATTTTTGCAAATGGAACTAGCATTTTGAATTTTATTAAGGCTCGCATTCCAAAAAGAATGTTAGCTAGGCAAATTTACTATAGAAAGGAGGTATAAATTAAAAAACAAACAATATTACGGGTTTATACATTTAAAGCACAGATGAATTCGTGAAATTTAATGATAATAGGCTTGAGTAAGCACATTTTTCAGCACCAGTTCAGGCTGAAAACCACGAGTCTGCAATAATGCAAAAGAGATGCGTAACAGGAGCTACCAGATGAAAACTGGTAGACAACGAATACCTCTCCTCTTTATATAAAAATCGCAAGTCAAATGTACAATAATTAGTTACCTTTAGATATGATGACTTCCATGTTAGTAACATGCTCAGATTGACTTCTGAAGTATCGACCGAAGTTCAAATGACATGGATCATGAGCAGAAACCACAGCTTCATTAGAACATGAGCCACTGCATTCGACGTTGTTAATTAACTTTAAATAAATGTATACGCCACAAACGTGAATTAGGAATTGACTAAATATAAGCAGTAATGCATTTAACTGGCAAGTAGAACTATATGACAAATAAATAATGTAAGAACTTGGAATCCGTAAAATTCATTCAAAGGCGATACTAAACCAGAATTAGAAAAAGAGTACCCCTAAAGGTTCACTGAAGCAAGCATGAAACACATAATGAAAACAAGGCAATAAAGCCACACCTGACTAAAAGACGATATAAGACATTATCCATTTTATAAGGTCACGTACAATCCGAAATATTTACTCGGAGAAGTAAAAAAAACTGTGACTTCTCGGATGCCTAACACACAAATGATGTTTTTAGATAACATGTCTGTTTAGCATAAATCCAGGAGATAAGCCCCTTGCAATCGAACAGTCCTAAATTCTTATGCATGAAAATGCTATAGCTACACAGTGCGCTGGAGGACGGCCTAGCCTATTTCTAAAGAAGAGAATTCAAGAGTACTTTAAATTAAACACAGATGACATGGGGAAGAACGTTATTGTAATAGCCGAACACAGTTTTTATGAATAGCTCACAACCAATCAGGCGGATTTCAAGGTATTCTTCAAAGCAAAAACAAAAAACAATACGCTAAGCGGAGAATGTTGTATGCAACGTCTTTAATCCTCCGTTATATAAGTTCTAACCTGAGTTGGGTATAAATAATGGTATTGTTTTCGAGTTAGAGTGCGCGTTTGTGCGTGCCTCAACATGTGCGTTTTCCATTTCCCTCTGCTTTTCAAATCATGGACTATATAAAATACCAAACATTATAGTGGAGTTGAAATGTAGGGTAAATAAAATGCCCTATTTTAACCGTTTTATATATTTGCTTTATAGTTAATTTACACTTGCATATATGAATTATTTCTAAATTCATATTACAAATGGATAAAATGGCCAAACTACAATTTATATATTCCTGAGTTATATACCGAATGAATTGAAGATAATCCAACTGAACGATTGCACCTGTTGAGCACAACTCAAACAACAAATAATTTTATTCAAAAGGAAATGCCCTTTAATTATACAGAATATTCATTGTAATAGTTAATCTCATCGGCAGTAGCTAGGACCAGCAGTGAATGGCACCAGCATTTCCAAAGGAGTGATTATCACTACAAGCATTTCGACTATTCAATTAGTTGAAACCAGAACACTGTCTAGTTAATGTATGTTGGAACACAATTTAACGGCTACCAGTGTATGATAAACTATCAGGTGATGACCAAATCGAATACATGAATGGAGTCACTATTAATAATATTCTTCTTTAGACGTATCTAAGTTTGCAAGGCGATCAAGCTACAACAACAAAAACGACAAAAGCAACTCAAGCAATGATTAATACTACCCTTGCTGCTACTACCACTAGTATCAACACCACCACCACTATTCCCCTTCCTACGACTACCATCTACACTAATACTACGACTACTACCACAGCTACTACCACTACTATTATTATTACTACTTCCACGACTACTACCAATACTATTACTGCTACTACGAGTACTACTACTACTACTACTACAAATAACAAATAATACTGCAAAAGCATGCTATAGCGATAGTCCATTGCCCAATATCCATAGAAGTCCCTGTCATGTGTGTGACGTAAAAAGGCACTAATTCGCTGTCTTAGTGTTGGCTGATTTACTGATCTGGTTTAAGAAAAATTAATGACGCTGGATTATAACGAGTACAGCCCAATCAATCCTATATAATGATGAATAACACAAAGAAAAGGAATCAATGCAGCACTAACGGACGAGCAGGATATAAAGAGTCATCTTATCTACTGAGTTGTGCAAGTTTGATGAGCGAAATCGAGCCACTGCAGACACCTCCCTTTCTGAATCTGTAGGTTTTCTTTTACTTTTCTCCTCTTCTCTACCCAATAACGATTCTTTTCTACATGCTATAAATATGGTGGAAGTTGATCGAATCACTAAGTCAAATTTCGTTTTTCCATATACCGATAAATGTCCAAATAAACTATCATTCATTAAACCTAGGTTATGTTTATATTTAAGCGCATTTAATTTGTGATTATTATAAAACATTCCAAAACAAGACGCTCAAGCACCTAGAAATGTATAAACTATAATTTATAATCTGTTGCGTCTCCGAAATAAGAATGCAGAATCCTGTGTATTACAGAAATGAATGCAGTAGCATTCTTACCTGTACGATATTGCCATTCAACCTCCGGTGCTACGGAATATTCTCTGTTCTCTAATAATTAAGAGGAGAAGTTCAAATATAATCTTGGGTATGAGCGGCATGAATGTCCTAAGTGGCAGACACACGTCCAGACCGATGCTCAGTGACAATAGTGAACGATATTTGGATATATATAAATTTTAGCTCAGCCACTTTTATGCATTTTTAACTTTAATTGAGAACCAAATTATGTATGCAAGTGTATATTTATGATAACGAAAGTACATAAAACAGTTAAAAAGTCTATTGTCTCTTTTCGCCATACCTCAACTCATTTTTAATATCTGCTAATTTAGTCATTTTTTTAGAAATCAAGGTGTATAAAGTTGGATTAAGCGCATGAGAAGAGGCACTAGTAAACGCACACATACAGAAACAATTCTCCAGTTTACACTTAAATAATGTGCGAACTTTCTTGGTTTATTTAGCTTAGGATTACGGATGTTGCACACAACAGCTTCCGCTGTGTGTAATTCTTATTCGTATTTGCCTTGTAAAAATTGGGAAATCTTGAATCAGAATATGATTTTCGTAAGAAAATTCTTAAGCTATTGCGCAAGTTTCCTCCCCCATACCAACTGCAATGGATAGTTGGCGAAGCATAGATTAAACGTGGATATCACAAACGCCAGACATAGCGGAAGGCGATACGCCAAACGACGTCCTCCAGATCCTGGACAACTTTGGTCTGAAACAAAGCATGTATAAATTAGATATAGCCGACATGATTGCACCCAGGACTGCCATTCGTATTGGCATACGTATGTCGAATAGGAAGAATCACTTATTCGTTGTAGATTTAACTGGTATAGGTAAGGACAATTAGAACGTATGCGGGACAAAACCAAGATCCGCTATGCGCAACGCAGGTGCTTCTACATGTGAAAGGATGTTTTCGCGGTGTTGTTGTTTGGATCTCTGAAATTTCTGTGGAGATCTTCCATCCTAGGTACTAAACTGCGCTAGCTTAGCTCGTAAGAACACTCGTCGAACTGTTAAGATGGCAACTTCAGCACAGTATGAAAATTGATTTTCAATATTTTGGACCCGAGAGGATGAAGTGATAGAAGAAGCGTTCGTATCAGTTAAGAGTCGAAGTTTGGCAACAAGTTAGCGAAACAATTAACTGTTGAAGGAACGGCCGAAATATTCAAAAATCAATTTTCTGTGGCAAATGCATCAGTACAAATCCGCGAAGTATGCTATTATCAAAAACGAGAAACGCTTATTTTGAACAATCATCATAGTTAAAAATACGGAATTCATATATATGGAAAACAAAATTAGATATGCGGCTCTCACCTCTAGTAGTCTTGCATACATTGTACGTGACTAGAAATGTCGGCTGCACAATTTCTATGCAGTCACGAGCATTAACTGTTTGTAGCTTTCGCCACACACATATATACAGGCAATACAATTAAACAATAATTGATTGCGCATGTGGTGGTAACAATTCTTTAAATCAAGTTTGCGAGGTTGAAATAAACACCAATCCCATTGTATTTAACCAGTCGTCGAGCAATATAACAAAACTACCGCCAGTGTGTGGTAAAAGCTACAAACAGCTAAAGTTTGTGACTGCATATAAATTTTGCAGCCGACATTTCCAGTTACGTACAATGTATGCAAGACTACTAGAGGTGAGAGCCGCATATCTAATTTTGTTTTCCATATATGTGCAATGCAGTTTGATTCGCGCTAGTCAGTTTTCCGTCATACTCAGATGATGATCATGGAAGGTCGAAACGCATCAGTGCGTTGCGACTGGAGGTAGTTTTGTTATGTTTTCGACGACTGGGATTGGTGTTTACTTCAAGCTCGCAAACTTGATTTATTTAATTGTTACCACCACACGCGCAATCAATTATTGTTTAATTGTATTGTCTATACGAGAGTTTAATACTTCAGTATATACAATTTGTATTGTATGTATGTGAACAAAACAGAACTAATGAATAATGTGATACTACAGACATCATTCATACATGCAATAAATAAAAGGCGAAAGCCTGGTCGAAACTCAATTTATCGGTAGTACAATAACCTGATGGCACAATGTATGTGCATATTAGCTTGACAAAAGATGACAAAAGGAAGTAGAACTGACCAAAATAGTATATTTTTGAAAATGGATAATTGTACTCGTTAATTATTGACTAGATTAATGATAACGCTATTGGTAGGACTGTTATGGATATTAGTTACATAGGTTATGTCCATTCTCTTTTAGTAAGAAAAATATATATCCGCGTTTGGAATACATATTAATGCATGCTCAATGGTAAAATTGTAAAACATCTAATAAGTCTGGTATCTAGCACTTATTATAACCAAGGTTGTGCTCTTGATATAAGCACCTGACCTTTTAATTACTTAAATATGTCGGTATAAACTAATAATTGTATAGTGTAGAAAAGGCAATTCATCCAGTAGACCGGTTTCGTCCTTATTGGGAACTCATCATGTTCTAGTCAGAATTTGTCGCGGACAGAGCATGATGAATTCCCAGTAAGGACGAAACAGGTCTACTTGATGAATTGCCTTTTCTACACTATACAATTCTTAATTTATATAGACATATGTAAGTAATTAATGGGTCAGGTTCTTATATCAAGATCACAACCTTGATTATAATAACTGTTATCACCACCCGCACAACCAATGTTCGTTTAGATGCATCTAGCACATTTTTCAACAAAACTTACTTTGTTATCGCTCAGTCTGTCGCCACTCCAACGGTCAACATTACAAGAATCCTTCGCTTCACAGCTAATTTTTTCAGTGGAAAGATCGTTTGGTAATGAGGCTCTGCGTCTACGTGAGTCGTCCTCAAACATGTCAGATAGTTGCCTAGCATCTTCAGCTGAATTACGCATCTTCTTTTTCCAATGCATCACTGACTGCTGAGTGAAATTGCCATGGTTATCTGACGAAGCATTATTGTCATCAGTGTTATCTGCCTCATTAGTTGTAAAAGTACTGTCATCTAATTGTTGGGTTCCAACATTCAAGCCATCAAGCATACTTTTATCGCTGTTATCTGGTGGGGAACTCAACGACGAGGCAGTCAGATTGCTATCAAATTTTGGCTGACACTTATCTGCGAGAAGAAAAATGAAATAAATGTATTTGGATACGAAGCAACTTTGATATTTAATCAGTCTTTTTAAAGCTTTATCATTGGTACCCATGAATAAAAGAATTATTTTTAGCACAGAAGGATGTAAAATTACCCCATCGTTTTTAGTTTGAACATTATTTTGTTCTATTTCCATTGAAAATTTCGGTATTAATTTTCAAGTGTCGTTCTCAATAGTCAGCTCGTTACCTCAAATATAGTCAAGTAATAAAGCAAAAGTAAATATTTGTTTAAAAGAATTACTACTTTTTCAAATCATAATTTTGCGTTACGTATCTTTGTGTGCATATATGTTACTCATGTATGCAGTTAAATATAATTTCATTCAGATTTGCGATTGTCAAACTGAAACTACAATGATTTCAAGTTAAATAAATTATAAAAATTCAGACTGATTGTTGTATTTTTGCCCAATTAATTTCGTAATCAAGGGTAACATCAGTTGTTACGGAGGAAGTATAGTCATAAAAATACACCAATAGTAAAATCCTGCCAAGGCGAATGAAAGATAATTAATAAAATAGTAAACTTAATTAAGATATATAATCAAAATAAATTAAGATCGGGCGAGCAAATCAAGAAGACTGAATGCCATAGTAAATATCGTAACCTTAATTTAAGCAAATGTGATATTTAAAAACGTTCATCGATAAGTTGAACACCACATGGTGGACCTGAGTTAATAGAAGCATAAAGAAACAAAAAGAATAAAGTATTAATTTGTTAGAGATGGTACAGCGAATAATCCAAAAAATGACAAAAAATAGTAAAATATAAGTAAATATATATCACAAAATATGAGCTGAACTTATTCGAACATTATCAATATTTAAATACACTACATATAATATATATATATATATACCGACCAAGTAATGAGTACCAACACTGTCGCTGCGAGTCGTAGACGGTACCTATACAATGTATTTTAAGGCCATATTTTACCAAAATTGGTAATTCCAACTAATTTTGAACATCCGTTACTCCAGAAAATCCGTACACTCTGGCCTTAAACGATAGTAGCTATCACTTTTTGCGGTAATCATGTCATCACTCAATTAAATATTTAACAGATAGATATTTTTTGTGGAGAAATAATATGCATGAAATTATATATTAGGTGTTGCGCACCTAGAAAAAAACCAGTTCAGAATTATAAACCAAAATCAGCATGAACGCAAAGTATGACTTCGTGTGTACACTCTTTCCGTGCTTACTGGTGACTCATCAGTAGGAGCTGGTATTAAGCTCCATACCCACAATATATTTGGATGAGGAATGTTATTAAAATGAATATTTCGCTGGAACTAATTTCCGATGCCGAATTCCATGCTATACGAATGGGTGGACTTGAAAGAAGTAACCTACCTATGATCATTGTCTATTTTCGAAGCAATTTAACTAATTTGGCATCGAGAAATGAAAATTTCTCCGATGACGTCATTTCGATCGGAAATTGGTATTCACTCAATTGATTAGCAAAGTTTACGAAATTTACTTTATCTTCCTCGTCATTATTTCAATTAATTAATATCTCAACCGAGGATTTTAAATATTTTCTCCAATTAATGCAACCGATAATGGTTGCCATATAGGAACACCTTTAATTTTAAAAGATATATTTGTTCTCTCAGTGCTGTCCTTTTCGTTTCGGATTTGACCGCATTTTGCTTGTGCGGGACAATTGGTAGCACTCATAGGTCGGTAAAATCTTGAACTTCCTTCATATTCAGATGATGTAATTTTTGGCCTCAATTGATGGGTTCTCACTTGTCCCTTCTTCTTTAAGCCTTCAATTAGCTGATTGTCAAAATGATTTTCAGACTTTCAGCTAATTGAAGGCTTAAAGAAGAAGGGACAAGTGAGAACCCATCAATTGAGGCCAAAAATTACATCACCTCACTTTGTTTGCAAAATTCCTTCAACATACGTATAGATGTGTATCTTCCTTACCCAATGCTGTTGATCGACATTTAATTCCTTCCACACGTAAACAGTTGATTAAGGAAGTAAACAGTGAAAACTTTCAAACTCCCTGGGTACCGGTGTATTGGTGCATATCGATACTACATTGAAGCTAGAGCACCAATCACTTTCGCGCAGTTCACACTTATTGACAATCGCAAACTGATAACATAATTTATATAATTAAACGAACATTGGTTGCGCGGGTGGTGATAACAATTATTATAATCAAGGTTGCGGTCTTGATATAAACACCTGACCCATTAATTACTTACATATGTCAGTATAAACTGAGAAATGTATAGTGTAGAAAAGGCAATTCATCCAGTAGACCGGTTTCGTTCTTATTGGGAACTCATCATGTACAGGCCAGAAGTTACTGCGGACAGGACTCGAAACTGGGCACGTCTGCTACGGAATCTGGTGCTCTAACCACTGAGCTATCCTGCCGCACACTACACTACACACAATTTTCAGTTATATACTAACTAATGTAACTTGTTAGTCAATTTTTCCTTTAGGTGGAGCTCATATGGCATCCATTTAGACCCAAAGTTCCAACTAACCATGCCCAATCTGTCATTACAGAACAGACACCACATTACATGGGGAAGTGGTATTGAAATGAACATTTATATAATTAAACGAACATTGGTTTCGCGGGTGGTGATAACAATTATTATAATCAAGGTTGCGGTCTTGATATAAACACCTGACCCATTAATTACTTACATATGTCAGTATAAACTGAGAAATGTATAGTGTAGAAAAGGCAATTCATCCAGTAGACCGGTTTCGTCCTTATTGGGAATTCATCATGTACATAATTGCATTAAAGCATGATCTATGAAGTACGAGTACTTTTTCTTTCATGGCACAGAAACTTGGTAATTTTATATTCCGACGTGTACTGGATATTGAAAATGATTTTTAAAGTTTTAACCGGTTAATGATCATTCACTGCACTAAATTCATCATCATCATCATCATCATCACCCTGCACAGCCATACAAAAGACAATAGTAACTAATGTTTCACTGCTATATAACCATATGAAGCGAAAAAATAAGAAAATTTTTATAAATAACAAAAAATAATAGGTTAGGCACACAAATTATTAGTCATAAGAAAGAGTACCTAGTTACTATGAGTATATTTATCAAGATAACTCACAGAAATGAGACAAACTAAACCTCAACACAACACCATTATGGCCAAGTCAGCTTTAAGGCAAGGCAACATCAGCAATACGGCTTCCTTGTTGGTTTCACTGTATCACATCATAAAAAATCAAACCACGCAGCTAACAATGCCTTACAAAGAATGAAGATAGTTCCTGAACTCGATTCGATGCCATATCGCGTAGGGTTTCTAACCAAGAACTGTGATGCGCTCAGGTGTCTATATCAAGACCGCAACCTTGATTATAATACGTACACGCTCGGTTTGAATTAGTCAAATGTCTGCCGAACGCCAGAAAGCATAAATTAATAGCTAAATATTATAATCAAATCGTTTCATTTGGCAGCTCGGTGATGTGTCGTCTCCTCCGCGTCAAAACAAAGAACGCGTATTTTTTTAATTATAGCACTGTCAATGAAAGGCGTGAATGTATTCCACAATTTTGATTAATTCCGAGAATCGCAGAAATGGCTGACGCGCCTCTTTGTGATTACGCCTCTCACTATTCTGACTAATAAGACACAAGTTTTGGCAAGATTTTATAAATCTTTTAAACAATATATTCCCATGAAGAAGCCTTATAAATTCTGCTTTTTATGATTGTAATCTATTGTAAATTTTACCATAAGTCCTTAATCTTCAAACATCTTAGTATGTATTACTAAACAGTTCTAAAATGAACCAAAGAGCAAAATATTTCAGCAAAAAATTCAATTATAATTTGTCCCTGTATTAATAGCTTTAAGTGATTTGCATTTATCCTGTCTTCAAATTAAGCAATAGAGTCAGCTAAGACAGGGTTTCCTGTGGGAGTGGGATACTTGGACCAAATTAATGCACACCAACATTCTAGAGAAAACCGTCGGAGTAAGCGCCCCGCTGTCGTTGCTTTTCAAAATATTTCATCTCTTATAACTCAGTGACGCGAAAAGCACTACAATTAAATATGCTAAGTAATGAGTTACCGGTGAAAATTATGCACCAGCATGCAATCCCTTTGCGATTGATTCTACCTTTTGACTTCGATCCTGATATAAGCACCAGTCCCATTACATGCATTCGATGCTTTGTTTATACCGGATTAAGTGTCATTTCTCCAGCATGCAGTGCTTAGATTATACAGATAAATGTATTTGTATAATGAGACTGGTGCTTAGATCAAGATCGAATCTTTGACTTATATAATTTTCATCATCATGCGCACAATCAATGTTCTTTCAATTTTGACAATGAAGTTTACATAACCCCAACTTATTCATTTCATGTTGATTCAGTCTTTGCTGTTGTGAAGAGTGAAAAATTGGTTGTGGTGACCGATTTGATAACCAGTAATTCGTTGAAGACGTTGTTTTTTGGGCGAAAAGAAAATCGAACTCATAATACTCATAAACAGCGCTAATAAAGCTCCCATCCTCTATAGTCTGTGGCTAAATGCGTCGGAAATGATGATAGTCAATTCTGTCCCAAACCTCGGATGGCTTTTAGTAGCACAAAACTTCCGATCGTCGGTAAATTCGCTTAAATTGGATACCTGATGACGCCAGATCAAATATCTTCTGTCGTAAATGCCATATCTATTAGCTTGCTTACATCCACTGTTTTAAATACGAAATCTAAGGTCTTAATGTAAAGTATTATGTATCCAATCTATTTTGCCAATGAAACACAAAATATGATGGTTTGCAGCTTCTTGCATATGGAAATGTTTGTCAATCCGTTATATCTGTTCTGTTTAGCTTAGGTAATTGCCAAAAAAGCATTATAAGGCATTACTAAAGATACAAATTAACGAGCCGAATTTTTATTGGCCATCGTCGATTTGGACACTGATAATGCTAATTTAAAATCCCGCACTCTAGGCTCACTGCAACAATTATGGTGGATGTCTGGAATATCAACTATCTCGTCATCGGGAACTATTATTTGCTATAACGATCATTCTATCCCGCCGCATAGTACGGAATTAACGAAGTGACAATTAAATTTATTAATTACTTCCTTTCTAAATTATGTTGAAGACTCGTAAATTGTGAATTAGACACAATGGAATTAAGATTTAAATACAGAACAGTCGGAATTTTATAGTTAATTCTAGGTGTGAGACTTATAATCGCATGCCTTCAAACTCGTTAAATATTCCATGTTCTAATGCACAAAAAATGCTATCGAACTGACATCAAATTCTGAAGACCACTAAATCGTCAATACCTATTATAGAATGGGAATTTGTTATGACGAGCATTTTCACTTAACTTAAAGAATCATAAATAAAATAATCAAAAAACGCACATATGTAATATCTATGATCTATAAAGTGGAAGGAATATTCAAACTTTAAAAACGGCAAAGTGAATTTCAGATGATGGGCAGAATGATTAACTATTTTAGAGTGTCTGTATTAATAAAATTCATTTTAATATACACATTTTCAAAGAGTAACTCATAATATATTACTTTAACTAACTAACTAAATGCAGAAGAAAGAAAATTTAATTTCAATATTTGGTTAAATTATTGCTTGTAATAGAGAATGGCATAGCGCTTGAGGTTAGCGTAAACGTTTCATACTTTAACACTACTTTAGATTTCCAGACAGTTAAGTAGTAAGTCACGTGACCTTCATAAACAAGCAGATCTCGTTTAAAATTTCATGAATAGCGAATAAACCAATAAATTCTCGATTAATAAGATAAGAGTTTAGCAAATAAAAATGTGTAGTTTTGAGTATTATAATAGGCTAAAATAAAGTTAGTTCAATAAATGAACCGAATTATAACTTTAATCAGACGCACTAAATTATACAACGGCTCACACCATATCGAATACTTCAATTTAGGCCACTTAGCCTAGTAACATCCCAGTCATCATTACTTTAACCATCATTATCATGATCATTAACATCAACACAATCGCTACCACCATCATCGTCGTCGTCATTATAATCATCATCATCATCATCATCATCATCATCATCATCATCATCATCATCATCATAAATGCTATTATAATTTCTATTTTGAATCCCATCATCATCAT